>JZKD02S2390816.1:576354-615189 GCA_000966675.3 Picea glauca | reverse complement strand
GATCATCACCTCTACGTGCCACTCATCCGAGTCAGGATCAACACCTCATGTGATAATTATGTGCCAAGTGTAAAATTTAATCAAACACAGTACCAACATTAACTATCGATCTATCATGCCAATTCCATCATTCAATCAATCACTTAACTACGAGGTTTACTGCTAATACATAGCTCGAGACTATGGAACATTCAATGTATTATCCGCTTTCCAAACAATATACCAAGGATCGATTTGTAAAGTCATAAATGATTAACCCATGCGCCTTCAAACCATTGTTACTACACCTTATAAACTTTCTAATGTATTCGGTGCATATTCAAATGTTTGCATTCCAATCTTTTGAGAACATTATGATCCAAAGCGTTTCATATAATGACTGAGTGAAAGAAATGATAAGGATAAAAGCAATAAGACCAAATCCATTACAATTTTCATAAGATCAGAACAAAACCAATAACTTTTATGCCCAAAGGTTTAGGAATCAAATCATATCTAAATGTGTAAACAAGACATAAGTTTGAGAAAGCCTTTAGCAGTCATGTGATAAACCAGTGGTCAAGTGTCTTTCAGCAAATCAACCAAAAAAACGATGACAACCTAGGCAATGAAAGAGGTGTTTTCACACTTGCAGTTGTGAAAACTGAATCGAAATTGAATTATAATTGTCACAAAAATGAGACGGATGTCTAGAAGCACAATGCGGCAATGATTTGTCGTAATACCACGAGGGGTGTAGGTAGCTTTTTGAGAGCAATCAAAAAAAAAATGGGTTGGCTGCCAACAGGGTCCCATTTGAAAGGAGGAAAATCATAGTAAAGAAACTATACCCAAATTGGCATTCCCTTTGTCCCAACCTTTAGCCATCCTTGTGCAAAGAGAAGTATTGAGAAAAGCAGTTGGAAGACAGTTGAAGAGGAGCCCAGGACTAGTTGAAGAAGAGCAGTGCCGACCATATATTGTAAGTTTACTCTTGTGAATATTAATACAAAAAGGAATACTTTTCACGTCCCTCCATATCACGTGTTCAAGTTGAATGTTTATCTCATGATATTGTCACAACTAACTCATCACTTAGTATATGAAATGCATGTGTATAGCTCTCTGTTTGTGCATGTGTAAATGCAGGTCAGCTTTGAGAGTTGGCTTGCAATCAAAGAGCAAGAGGAAACAAAGGGATTGACATCAAACCAAGGACTTAAGGTAGAGTTACCGAACCTTGTTGACACCTTTGTATTGCATGAATGTGGGGTTCTGTGTTGGGAGAATAGGAAGAGTAGAGGCCTTTTGAATGGTCATTTTTTTGGATGCATGATCAAAGCCCTTAAATGCTAAGTCCGTAGGAGGGATTTCCCACCCACAACAGAATTCGCAACCATACTAGGGATCTCTAGGGTTTTCTGGGATTGATTTCTTGGGTATTTTTAAATAATTGGTTTCATCCTTTATTTTTAAAGTTTCTGCAAAAGTCTTAGTTAACAAAGATTCTGGTCTTCCATACCAGTTGTCTCTGTTTCTTTGCTTGCCTGCATTTTTTTTTTTTTACAAGAGTCACAGAGGTACATGCGACCTGTACAAGGCCTGGACGCATGTACCTACGCCCTACCTTCACATAGCCCGTGTGTACACGCTAGCTAATGAAGTATTAGTCACGTGTGTGAATTTAGAAAATATTTTTTTAGAGAGGCAGTCATCCTCTCCCCTTCCAGGAGTGATCCTCCTCGGGGGTTTTCTGGATCTTATTCTAGTTTTTGTGTTTGTAGTTTATAGCTTAGGTTCCACCTCATTTTGGTTTTGTTCTATGAAATTTTCCTCGAATTGTTTTCTTTTTTCTGTCAAAGTAATTTTCTGAGTCTTCAAGAGTTTTTGGTTCTCAATACTAGTAGTCTCTGTCAGTGCTTGATTGCTCATCTTTTCATTTTTGAAGAGTTTCAGAAGTACACACGGCCTGCATAAGGTCTGCATGCATGTACACACGCCCTGACTTTACACAGCTCGCGTGCACACGCTGGCTGTTCAACTGTCAACAATGTGCCTGTTGAAATTTTTTTTGTTTAAGGAGAGGCAGTCATCCTTTTCTTTGTCAAGAGTTATACCTCTCAGGTTTCTTGGTCTTCGTCATAGCAGTCAGTAACTTAGGTTTGATCACAACAATAGCTTCCTTTTTCATTAAGAAGTTTTCCTCAAAATTTTTCTTTCATATGGTTTTTAGATAAGTGTGATAGTCCATTTTAATCTGCTTGTTTCTTATTTTTAGTGACTCTTTGCGATCTGCACTTAGGCCAGAAGTTTTTCATGGTCTTTACTTGTCGGTATTTTTCCTTTTTGCTTTTGCGAGAATTAAATAATAACAAAAAAATATTTTCACTACTTTGTTTGACTGAGTAGTTGGTTGCATTAATAATCACGAAAAGTTTTTCTTTCATAAGTTCTTGGCTGTTCACTTAGAACATAAGTATCTCGTAGTTGACAGAAATTTTGTTTTGAGTTTGTTGTCCATAGATCTTAGAAAAAAAAAAGGTTTGAAAAGTTGGTTGAATATTTCATTATGTTTCTATCTTTCTGTTTATCTTTTCTTTCGTCTCTCGAAACATCACTAGTTTCATTTCTATAACCCTTGACTTAAGACAAGATTTTAAAAAAAGGAACGCTAAATCTAAAATTAATTAGACTTTTTATGTTTGTAGGGTCAACCAACTAGTTTAGGGTTAGGGCCTTGAATTAGGTTGGAGATGAAACTCTTCAAGGCCATTAAATCAAATGTTGGAGTCTGATTTAGGGAGTGTCCAAGTCCAGTATCATGAAAGTTATCTGGGACCCCCCTCTAACACAGGGGCTAAACACGAGGTCGTGTAAGGAAAGGTAGTAGAGATAACCCCTCCAAAGCTGGACCAACCATAGTGGAGAACACATATAGAGGGCTTGTCTTGGGATTCCATCTATTTCATTTGCCACAGAGCTTTGTGGATCTTGAATCCGTTCGAGGTCCTCGGTCATCTTTCAGACCACTTGCTTTCGATACCCTTGACAAGTTTTGGGCTTGATACCCTGGTCATTGTGGTCTACCTGACTATCAACTATACCCGCTTGGTGACTCTTCGCGCGCTAGCAACCTAGTTGCCTATCTTTCTAGGGAATTACATGGAGGAACAGAAATTGAAAAGTTCAAAGTTTAAAATGCTACTTCAATTTTTTGACCATATAAAAGAAAATTTTTGAATCCTAGTAAATGGTAGAACACAAACCAAAGGACTTCTCCCGTAACTGAGTTAACTTTTTAAAGAATCATGTATGAAATGTGAGAAAACATTAAGCTGTCGACAACGCGAGGCTCCAATCAAAGGAGAGTCTCACCCTATAAACAGAAGAAGAAAAAAGACAAGAAGAACTCTAACAAAGCATAAAATATAGAGATCTAAAAATTTCATAGGTCTTGTACCTGCTGATAGCCTATACAGAGGAAAAACTGCAAACGATTAGATGACTAAAAAGCTGGTCACCACAGTAGAAGTTGTACTAAAATGCAAATAAGTGCTCATCGAAGATATATATGTGAAATGAAATCTAATATAAGATAACAAAGAAAAAACAAACTCATAAATCAGTCTTCATGGAATCAGGAATCTTTGGATTGCTTTGTATTAATTTTCAAAAGGAAAAAGTGTCTATTACAATTGGCCAAGAAAGATCAGCCTTTTGTTCTTGCTTCAAAATGCATATTTATACAAACTTCTAAACATTCAAATTTCAACCGTTCCATAAGTTTTCGGTTACAAGATGGGAAATTGAAGCGTTTCAGTTCCTTGTCCTTTGTCCTCCTTCATGTGGGAAGAGAACTTTTGTTTATTTACTCTTCTTGCTCCAGAAATAGAACAAAATAACACTTGTCATCATTTGACGCCAGACACCTGCCCCTTCGCCTGCCCAATGCAATTGACATGCTTTTCTATCAATTGGGCTATCAACTTTGAAGGCTCTGTTTGGTTGTTTTCCTCAAAAGTGTAACAATTCTTCGCTAACTGTGGCAACCTTTCTCCTACTTGTCGGTCTTCAGTGATGATAGAACATAACTGTACACTTGGTTTTATTAACCATTTATCCACGTGGACAATATCAATCTGGCTTATCTGGGATATTTCAGCCTTCTCTTTTTCCTCATTCTCCTTTATATCGAGCAGGTGCTTGGCTATATTGATCTTTCCCAGCGTCCCAACACTGCTTTCTCTATCGAGGTCCAACAAATTTTTATTTATCAAGCCGAAATTTTCTTTGCAAGAGTTTCTCATTTCTTTAGCTTGTTCTCTGTTTTCTGATATATTATGCTCCCATGCCTTCAACAAGATATTCCCTCTGGTTTCCTCTGGGATGGAAACTCTGGAACTACTGACCATTTATTTTTTCGTCGTGGATATAAAAGCCTCTTGGAAAGAAACCCAAGCCACCCCAGCTTCTCTTTCTCTCAAAGAAATGTCTTTCATCGCTTGGTCAATTGTCTGGCAATGATTTTGGATGGCTTGCACTTTAGCAAGTAAATCTTGTTGATCTACTGACACTCTCTTTTGGATCTCAATGGTTTGGGATTGGAATATCCCGATATCTATAACTTGGTTCTCGACAAAATTCAACTTTATCTATAACTACCTTATCATTTCTTCTTGTTGGCTTACCTGTGCTTGCCTAGTCTGGGCTGACTGATGTATTTGGTCGATATAGGATATGAGCTGCTCAATTTCCTTTTGATCAGATGCTCTAGCTTGCTCTAGACCTATGTTCACCTGATCTCTAGAATTTTCCTCCGCCATAGCTAGCTTAGCCTCCAATTTATTAATCAAGTGGTTCTTCCACTTTAATTGTTCCTTTAGATATCTGACGGAATATTGCTTGGCTATAGAAAAAGCCCCCAATGTCCCTGCTATCTGAGTGGTGAATTCCTCCTTTTTCATGGCCTTCCCATCAGTTAGGATTTTGAATTTTTTGGCTATTGTGCCTGCTTCTCGGCAAAGATCTTGCTTCAAAATGGCCTTTCTCTTATCAAAGAAAAATTCATTTGGAGGAAACTCTTCTACATAAATGGGCATTAGTTCTTCACCGAAAATCCATCCCGCATCGAGGGTCCCCTTTATGAACTGTAAGGGAATGATAGAAGCGATGGGACTGTCAATTTCCTTGGATGGTTTCTCTGGGATAACAACTGTGTTTGGATCACTTGATGCAGGTGATGGCGTGACACCTACCCTTTGTGGGAATATTTCTGCTTGGCTCTGGACTGGTTTACCCAGTGCAACCACTTCTGGGCTTCCTTTCTCTGGGTTGGGGATCTCGGCTTCATGTTCTGGGTTCCTGACTTCCCCTATTTTTTCCTGATTTTCCTCCCGATTGGGACCTGAATATTTTGAGCCCTTGGATTTTGTTTGTTGTATATCTGTAGTTTGTGGGTTCTTTCCCTATAAAACTGGGGGGAAGCAGCTCTGCTGGTGCTCCTGAAATTTGAAGAAGTCATCCATATCCCTGGGTGACAGGGCTTGAATCTGACTTAGGAACTCAACATAGGATCTCACACCTCAGAAGATGTCATCATGAGGTGAATTCTCATGTTTGTATCTTTTTAGGCCACAATTCACCATGTGATTACTCACAACCTTATTTGGGTCATGTTTCTTAAACTCGATATCCACCAATTTCAATTCCTCCAAGGTCGTAGCCTCGGCTTTGGCATGTCCAAAATATAATAAATAATATATATTAAAATGAATGGGGAAGGGAGGCCATACCTTCTTCGAAAAACCTTTGAGCTCTTTTCTTATGCCACTGAGCACGGTTTGCCTGGCAATTTCAGGACATACCAGCTTATCCAGCAAGAATAGCGGCATAGAATAGGGGGGAAAAGAGGCACCGAAAACCTTGATGTATGAA
The DNA here is from genome assembly GCA_000966675.3 of Picea glauca. Classification (NCBI taxonomy): domain Eukaryota; kingdom Viridiplantae; phylum Streptophyta; class Pinopsida; order Pinales; family Pinaceae; genus Picea; species Picea glauca. Next base: position 609,276 of record JZKD02S2390816.1, on the reverse strand, counting down.
AAATACTCTTCCACATACCAGTCAACCACACTACTTAAGTTGTCTACCATGCTATCTGAAATCCTGGGAGGTGGGTTACCGAAGATGGAGACATGCATCGGTACCATTACCTAGTTGAAAATCTCGTAGATGAATTCTTTGGCCTTATCCTCCCAAAGTTTCGAGTGATAGACATGAATAGACTCGGCATTAGATGGATTCCATATCCATCTCATTAGAGAGAAATGCATCATGAAAAAAATAGCATCCATGATGTAAGCAGACATAAAAAATAAAGCTGCTTTCCCACTCGCCTTCTGCACTCGATATTCAGTAATTTGATTGGTTAGACTATCCGACAACAGTGTAGCCCAATTGAAAGAAAAACCTTCAATGACTGTATGAATAAGAGGTACCCATGGGAGGAAAAAGTGAGTGGTGTCCTCCCTCCCATACAACCTATAGGCCATCATCGCTATATACCTGAATGGTGGCTCTAAGGAGGAGATTGAATAAATTCCATTGCTATCTGCCCTGAATTTTGCGGGGTGTGAAACCCAATCCTTTATCAAACTAGAAATTTTTTTTCCATATTGCTCACATTCCTTCCCCTTAAAACCTTCTAGAAACTCGACATTGTACGTGAAGTTTGGTGTGGGTAACAACTTATACATTACTTGCAAATTTTCCATTCTAAAAGTCCCAATCGTCACCTTCTGTTTGTTGATAATCATCCTGGTCAAGCTATCTACATGGTCCAATGCCCATATGATCATATCATAATGGGGAAGGAGCCGTGGCCTTGATGCTATTTTGTGCATCTCTTCTTGAGTGACGATTTTGTATTTAGTGGCCAAATCATCCTTCTCGTTATCACTATAATCATCTGAACAATTCATTGATTTGGACTGAAGAATGTCGAAGACGTATGTCCAGGGTTTGATAGTATTAATACTTCGGGGTGAAGTATTAGAAACATCATATGAGCCTTGACCTGAACTCTTGACAACCACCTTGGATGCTTTTCGTGGAGCCATGGTATAGAACCCTGTACTCATATCTCCTATAGTAAGAATTGTAAATACAGACGGAAGTTATCCTGGTGAAAAAGCTCTGCGCGCAAATAGAAATAATGAAAGAAACTCCCTTGCTTTGATCTTTCAACTTTGCATGAGTCCTTGCTGACAGAATGATCAAGTCGTTTAATGGAAAGATTTAGGCGTGAAACAGGATCTTATTTTCCATTAACTCACCAAGATTCAAATCAATTCCATAAATGTTTAAAAGATTTGTGATGATAAAATAAAATGCAGAAACATTCAAAATTCTCATTCGTAGACTGTGTATGTTAAAGGTCCTTTAAGGAATTAATTAATTTAGTTAAGTTCCTTCAATTTTGTACTTTTATCCCTTGAAACCCCTTTTCGACGTTCACCATCTCGGATGATTTTGTTCCTAGTCTTGGAGTCCCAGAGACCCAAAATAACGATGGCGTGATTTAGCCTTTTATCCATGACGTCGCCCAAGGTTTTAGTTAATCCATGTCTAAAAAAGGAAATCATGACTTCGTGGATTGGATTCGTGAAGATCTGGACTTTTGAGGGAGTGATCGCCGAGTCGTGAAAGCACGATAACGTTTAGACAAGGTTTAAAGGATTTACTCTTAACACTAACCAGGGTAACTTTTAAAACCATTTCACGACTTCGTGTATCGAAGTTTGAAAATCATTTGACTTGTAACTCCCGAAGCGTGAGAGCATGAGGTAATAAAAGTGATAAACTTTCTTAGCGGTTAAGTGACGATGATTTAGAACTATAATGGTCATTGCCATTTCACGTGTCAGGATACTGAGGCTTCAATGGGTAAAGATCATGAAATAAAAGACAGCCTAAAAACCAACTTTTGAGTTTAAGTATTATATTTCAACCACCTAGAAAAGGCGGCTCCAACACTTCCCATGAAGGGGCATAAATATTTTAGCCAAAAACCTTGCCTTATCAATGGTTTCATGATACATTCCCAACATCTCCTTAAGCTTCTTCCTAGAACCCAATTCTTCCTTCTTCAACTTATTAGCTTCAGCTCTTTCTTCCTTGAGTTTCCTCTTGAGCCTCTTAAAGGTGGGGTTGATTTCATGTTGAGGAGTAGTGATGTCAACAACTTCAATAGGATGCTTAGAATATTGAGGTTTTCCTTTTTGTTGGGCTAAAGTCTATGTTGTATCATCCTTCACAAGGACATGTTGCTTGGCTGTTGCTCTAGTAAAATGCTTCCTAGGTTTAACCTTGTCTGCAACAATGGGTGGGGAAAAAACAAGATTTTTTCCTTTCAAGCCTCTTGGTTTGCTTGAAGGAACCTACATAGGGATAGGATATGACATTGGTTAATTTTCTTTGTCTAAAGGTTTTGAAGGACCTCCTACTTCTACTTCATAAGTGGCTCTATCAACTTTATCACTCATAGTCACCCTTTTCCTCTTTCTAGTCTCTGAATTCACAGTCCTCTCAACAGGAGTAGGACTTTGTCTCTTGGACTATGGAGTGGGGGAAACATCTAACTGAAACTGTGATGAAGTTAGGAAGGTTTCCCAATCAATGTTTTTCTTCCTCAACTCTTCCATTACTAACATCTTAATAAGGATAGACTGAAATACATTGGTATCTACTTGCTTTGACTTGGCTTGAACTCTGTCAAAAATCTTACCAATTATTCTAAAAAGATAAAATGGAAGGTTCATGGCTTATTTTCCTATGAAGTGTAGTAGCAACATGTGTTTCAACAATTCTGGAATAGAGGGTTTGCAACGCAAATTTTTCATAATCAGAGCAACTAGTTCGTAGCGCTGAGGTATTTTAGTGGGACATGTGGCTTCTTAGAAGAGGAAAAGATGCATGAGTTCAAGAAAGAAGTATGGACTAGTATGCATAATTTAGGGCACCATGGGAAAGGATTTAAAATTTGGAAGAAAATAATCTTGAATAGTTCACAACACCAATGCATAAGGCAACGTAAACCCCTCTTTTCAACATTTGAATAGTGTGGAGACCATCAAGGAGTAACTGATAAACCTGGTTTTGATGTTTATGCTTGTAAACTTGAATTGGTTTATTTTAAAATGATCCAAACTTCAACGATCCTCTTCAGTCAGTCTACAACACTAGTTCACAGCATCGAGTTTGCAGCGCCAAGTTCAAAATCAAATTGTGCACTTCAAGGAGATTGTTAGAATATCTATGACATAATCCCTGAAAATTTGGTAAAATTAAGGCGTTGAAAAGAAATAAATCCCCTTTGAAAAATTTCTTAACTACAATGATGACAAATGAATGATTTAGGTACTCATGAGTACATTGTGAACTCTCCTGATGATGGAGAAAAGGATGAAAGACATGATTCATGAGGCTTTGGAAAGTGGAGGGAGCATTACACAAGCCAAAGGGCATGACCAAAAACTCATAGTGGCCCTCATGAGTTATAAATCAAGTCTTAGGAATTTTTTCCTCTTTCATATGGATTTGGTGGTAGCTAGAATGAAGATCAAGTTTAGTAAAGAATTGGGCGCCACTCAATTCATCCAAGAGGTCATCAATGATAGGAATAGGAAATTTGTCTTTAATGGTGAGTTTTTTGAGGGCGTGGAAGTCAGGACACATGCACAAAGAACCTTCTTTATTAAGTACCTATTGATGGGCGTAAGTGACACACTATCAACTGGAAGGTCAAATCCAGACTGGGGTTGTCTAAATAACCCAAGTCGTTTGGAATGAAATGACCTGACAGGTTTAATGGCTTCGTTAGCCAACTAGGGTCCTAAAATAAAGAAAAGAAATAAACTAACTAATGCTAAAACTATAGTAATATATATACTTAATCTAATTATTTACAAATATATGAAACAAAAAGATAAATACGAACATGTCATTATGAAAAGAGTAATTACAGATTGCAGGTTTAGTGAATGCCTTGCAAAAAATAAAAGTTTGGTAATTGTTTCCGAAAGTAGATAAAGAAATCATATATTTTTGTATTTTATGTTTTATAATCACATATCTAAGAATCAATAAAACGTGATTTGAAACAAGGATAGAGTGATGGTCAAAGCCAATCTAGAACTGTCTTGTTTCGCTAATAATAAAATAACAAAAAATAAATGGGAATAAAGCTAACCTAAGATTAGTTTCATATTGTGTTTATGTCTTTGTGCGATCCAAAAGTCCAATTGTCTCGCCTGTAAGAGAAATCTATGACAGGCTTGTACTAATATCTCCTAAATAAATTCAAGGTGACGATTGACAGCTAGGATATAAGAACAGAAAAGTAGACATGTATGTCCAATGATCTTATAATTATGAATGATTACAATAACAAAAATCTTAGTGTAACGCATTCATTTTATCAATCAACTAAACATCAGACATAAAATCATGATATTAAAATTGATATAGTGATCATAGTGATAATATGTGGAACAGTAAATTATAGACAAATTTTAAAGCATTTGATATGATGAAATATAATATGCTAAAGAGGCTAAAGTTGTGTAACATATCAATATCTCATAATATAAAAAGGCAAAACATATATGGTACAATTGACACACTAGTCTAAAGCCAAAATGTGAATCACCTGTCCATGTAGTTCTGAGAATTACATGCCTATAATCTGTTCCATCCAAAGATGTCTTTCCCTTACAAAATGAAAAGTATTTAAAGTGACCTGAGATCACATTCCCCTATCTCATAGGATAGAGTAGGATCTCATAAAATAAAAAATATTACAGAAATAGCGATCATGGAGCCACTTATAATAGAGTTGGTTTTAATCAAAGATAGATCAAAGTTTTTACAAAACAAGCAGAAGAGAAACTACTAATCATTTAGATGCATAATCGAATATGTTTCCTCCATATGATTAGCAATTGAATCTACTATTTCCTGAAAAACAAAACAAAAATAAGTTAAAAATTATTCATGACTAATTTCTAATTTTTATTTAAAAGAGACTTGGCTACAAAATCAAAGATTCTGTAGCCAGTATTAATTTAGCAAACAAAATCAAATTCCAAATCATCTTATTTCGAAATAGATAACAAGAATAAAATAAGAAGAAAAATTGTTTTACCATTTTTTAAAAATTGACTAAAGATGGGTTAGGTAGTTTAGAATTTACTACTACCTTGACACTTGTTGCATTTTTTATTACTATGTTTCCCGATCTATTAATACATTTATCTTTCCCCTTGGCATGCATCTGGAGGTCGTGATTTTCTTGCCTCAACAAATCATTATGTGCAGTACAATTTTTAATTCTGGACTGTAGGATAGGTATGTTGGTGTAATACCGCTCGATCCAATGGAAACAGACATCACACTGTACAAGAGAGATGGCAGATTGATGAGGTGCACAGTCAAATAGAGGTGTATCAATCTTGCTTGCTATTTTCTTCTAATCAGGTCTAATACCGGATAACCCCTCTTTATCTTTGAGGCACGGTGGCAAATTTGTCACAAAATCGTAAGGTTCAGAAGGAGTGATAAGTTGCTTCTTCTGGCCCTAAAATTATGGATCTTCCAAAACTAGAAAATGTTCGATCTCTGGATCCGAGCACTCATCGATCTTGATTGGACTTATTGAGCTCAGACGAGTGTCGGATCGGTTCCTTAGCTTCCTTGAAATTTGGCAACCTGCCCTTTTGTCTTTGAACCCTAAGTCTATGCATTTCTTTTTTGTTCCTACGCGAGGTTTCTCGGCATCCGACTTCACAATAATGTCCAGGCTAGCATCAGTCTCAGGAACAAGAGGGTCAATAACCCTTGATTCAATAGTATCCTACTCAATATATCCTACAGGTGAAAACTTACTCCACATTTCTACGTCTAGGAGGGTTATGTTATTAAAGGTTGGTCTATTGGGTGAAATAACAAACTAGTATTCAATCAATGGCTCATCTAAGTTAGGGTTTATTGTAGGGACAGCTTGGACAAAACAATTTCTGATTAGAAAATTCTCCCAACAGTCACCAACGATCGATAAATGATGTATCAACAATATCTTGACCAACCCGTGATGAAACAGGCTTGAATCGAAACTTTGTCTCTTATATCTTTTGGACATTTTATAGAGACTTCTCAACAAATAAAATGACATATCCAATTCAAAACCAATAAAATGCATGAGTAAATGAATATGGTAGAGGAAGACCAATCCATATTTCCCTTCGCATGTCACGAATTGCTTGATAATCAACAACAATCCATGCCACCTAGGTTTAACCAGGGAGATAGAAATACCTTTTTCACAACAATTGATTTTTCGAGATGTCATAAACAGGCTCCACGTGAATCCTTCATTTCGAGCATTCTTGAACCATTTTTCACCCTTCGATGGAAGCCCTATCACTTCTCTCACAAACCCCTTGGTCAAATCTAGCTGTATGTCCTCGATTTTTGTTCTGTAAGCATAAAAGGTCTATGCGAAGGCCTTCGCCACCTAAAGGTTATAGCCTTCAAATTGTTTAAGGAAAACATCCCAGCCATGGCATTTTAGATCCTCAATCACATCATCATGAAAAATAAAATCTTGGCATCCATTTGGCCCCAAGCAAATGATAGGTGCCATGACAAATGCAACCAAAATGAAATAGGGTTTTCTCTGGATAGTCTTAGGTTTGAATGGAATGAATAGTAGGAACAAATCCGCATGGAGAGTGGGGATGTGAAAATAACATAAACTGTGTATTATCATAACTTGAATAGTGGTAGTGAAAACCAGGGGTTTGAGTGCAATCCTTACCATGCTCTATGATGAGGACCAAACACACAGAGTACCGAAACCCATTGCAAGTAATGAATGGCTCATAAATACATTAAGCCAGCAAGGTGAGGTGAGGACACGAGTACAACAGGTGCACATTCATTTGTATGATTGTTGGTACGAGCATTGATTTCGTGACAGGACTATCAAACAGATATCAAAGGCTCTTTACAAATCAAAAACTATCAAACCATTGAAATAATAATTGAATTAACACAAAAATGGGTCTAACAACCAAATATTTATATTTCAATTTCATATGAATGGCTTGTTAAACGATATAACTAAGGCATAAAATCACTAAAACAACAAGCGAAGTTTTATGTTTAATTCATGCTTGCAATCATGAATTAAAATAAAACAATCAAAAATCGAAATAGTAAAAATTAATGAAATAGGCTTTAACCCAAACAGTCATCATAAACTTAAAAAAATTGTTTATAGATGGGGTGATGGAAGCTACAGAAAATGTAACGCCTTTCGATCATGTTTTAAAAAAATCAAAATCAGGTGTGGTTGCCAATAGGACCATGACCATGGGAGAAGAGTAGGGGCTCGTACTAGGGTGGATAACACCTTCATTGAGCAGTGCTTGAAAATTTTTCTCCATTTCATTTTTTGGGGAAAATGGGTGACGATAGGGACATATATTGGGAGGAAGGCTTCCTGGGATATTGGGAATGGAATGATCATGAACACCATGGGAAGGAGGGAGTCCCTGGGGAGTGGAAAAAACCACTTGATGTTTAGAGAGGATGGATTGGAGGTCATGTGGCATAGAGGGTGTCTCAATTGCTTGTATGGCATGGAGTTGGGAAATAATTCCAGAATGACCTTTTTTGAGTAGCTTTTCCATGGGATGGGAACTGATAATCACGAGGAACTAGAGGTGATGCCTTGGAACTTATATTGTTGGCCCTCTTGGTCGAATTGCATGGTTAATTCCTTAAAATCCATGAGAATGGGACCTAAAGTCCTTAGCCATTATGCACGCAACACAATGTCACAACCACCCATGTCAATAGAAAAATATGAGATTTCAAGTGGTATTCACCAATTTGGAGATGCACATTTTCACAACTCCCTCCACATTTCATGGGCTTGCCATTGTCAATCATAATTTGAAAATTATTGATGACACGGATATAGCAATTAGTTTCTTGGGCAATGTGGCGATTAATTAAATTATGGGTGCTTCCACTATCAACAAGAATTATGACCTTCCTATGATTAATGTAACCAATTATCTTGAGGGTTTACGGAAAAGAGAAGCCAGTGAGAACATTTAGGGAAATGACCGGTTCTACTTTGGGAGGTTCTGAAGGAGGGGTCATGTCAGTGGGTTCAGGAGACACGAACAAAAGGGGAGCCTCAACATCCTCTTTCGAAACATCCTCCAAGATGGCCATAAAAATATTTTGTTCCTTACACTTGTGCCCAGGAAAATATTTGTCATCACAATTATAACAAAGGCCTTTGAGTTGGCATTCAACCATTTTGTCCTTGGTCAATTTTTGTATCTTTAGTGGAGTAGAAGGAGGAGTGGTCATGATTGATTTAGTGCAAGGAATAAAGGAGGGTTTTTGGTTTTGAGAAGAGACAACCTATTGTTGGTTTTCGCTTACTTACTATCCCTCCATTCTACTCTAAGTTTATTGACCCAGGGTTCATGTCTTTCGGGTTTCCAACAAAGCTTCTAAAACTATCAGCCCTCTTGGTAAAACAGAAGGCAACACAGTGCACAAAGTGCACTGTGCAGTCTCACCTGAGATAGCTTTAAATGGGTGATTGTAAGACTCAGGTGTTTATAGCCTAGGATTGAGTGTGATATGTAGGAACTACATTCTGAGCCATTTGTATACCTTATGTCTATGACTTACCATTATCCTCTATGGTATCCTAACCTTCCTATCGCCTTTCCCCAATATCGCAACAACGTTCAAAAAAGTAATGAAATCACACACTCATTCGTTCATTAAGCACAATATTTAACTATTGAAAAGATAATAGAGATAAGCATGCATTCTTCACATTACACAGGTAATTACTGTGGTTCACCCCTCCTAGGCTACATCCACAAAGATTTGTCTCTTGGCTCTTTTATCAGGGTAGATCTGCATCTCCAACATCACACGCTTACAATTCCTCACCAAAAACTAGGTAAGATATATATGAGGTGAACTAGATCGCACCAGGCTCCACAACCTGCACTCTAATCCTCACAATATACCTTCGTTCTCCCCTCTAGCTCAATAGCTTACAAGATGATTCATACAAAGCATCACAGGTTGCATTCGCATATGCGTAGTTACAGTAATTCAAACCACAACACCACTAATCCAAAAAATCAGAGCTAATACAAAACTGTCCAACCCTATATGATACCTATGTATCTATATTTATAAATTTCAAGCTCTTTTAGCCATTTACAAAAACACTTACAAAAACCCTAACCCTACCGTCATTAGGTCTTCCTACACTACATGCATGATTTGGTTTCTTCTAGTTGTTGCCTCCTTTTTGCATGCACAGGTGTTGGATTCCTTGCCAGTTGTCGCTTTCCTCCTGCATGCTCTCTTTCCCACGATCGATCTTCCAGCTATCATTCTTCTGCTTCGGCCTGCTACCAACATGCCCCCAACACTAACATGTGACTCGTCTTGAGTCACCTAATCCTAATGAGCTTCCTCGATCTCCTTGGTGATCGTCTGGACCTTCTCCTTGAGCTTTGTTACTTTTTTCAGTATCTGTGTTGTTTTATCCTTGATGGTGTTGATTGTCTGAATGGCCACTTTATTTATCATCAGTTCTATGCATTCTGCCTGGGTCTGTGCCATCTGTGTTTTTGTTCCTTCTACCTGTGCGAGTACTTTTGCAACTTGTTCTTGCAATGGTTCTATTTGTGCCTTTCGCTCCTGTTTCTTCATCTACACAGTGATGAGTTCTACCTATGTCTTATTTATCTCTTGCATCCCTTTGATTTGCTCTGGGACTAGTATATTCTTCTGCCTCTCCTTGATTTCTTGGAGAGCTGCATTGATCCTTTCCTCTTCCTTGTCCCAACGTTGGACTTGTGGATCCTCCTCCAGCCTTGTCCATAGTTGTGTTTCTTTATCAAACAGTTCAGTTGTTGTGCTGACCCGTTGCTCTATATCCTACAGCTAGATTGTTGCTTCCTGCCTCCTTTGCTCCTTCACTGTTGGTGGAGTCGTCAGTCTAATATGTTGGTGAAGAGTCTCGATCTCCTTCATATATTGATCAATTTCCTGCGCAATGTGGTTGATATTTTCTACAGCTGGGAGTTCGGTTCCTTGCGCAGTGGTTGGAAGTTTCCCAAAAAGTTCTTCCACTCTACGCTCTATCTCATTTCTGCACTCCTTCTCCTCCTAAGTTTCATATTTTTCCTATGAACAAACTGTTTCCAGCGCTTCCCGCTTCTTTGTTGCTCGTTGTAGCTTGACTAAGTTCTTATGTGCCCGATACTGCATCTCGTGGTCGATTCTAACCTGTAATTGGTATAATGCCTTTGATGGAATCCATGTTAAGACTAATTAGATCTGATCCAAATCCTTCAGTGGTGTCTATCCCACAATTTCATCCATTCGTAGCATGTTAGGCTTTATGTAGATCATGGTATGTGCATGTGGCGTCGGAAGAACTAGATCAAGTTCTTCTACTTCCGCCCTTTCTGTGGTCTGCGTGGCCAATGGCTCTATGCCTCTACTACTATTCGTGATCTAGGCTTCTCCAAATTTCTTAAGGAGTTGTCCCATTTCTGTCAGTCTCTTCTGTAGTTTATCCTTGTGGTGTGCGGCATGATCGAAGTCCTCTGTGAGGAAATCCTGGACCATTATGGAAATCATCTCACAATCATCCTCTGTGATTGTGTATTCCGGTGGTGGTCATTGTACCTTCATTTTCTTATGTGCACCTGCTCCCTGTACTACTGATCTCTTCGTTCCCCTTGGATCCTATGTGATGGGGTTTGATTAGGTTTCTTGTGCCTCCTCCACCTGTTTCTGATGTCCATTGGTTGGCTGAGTGGTTTCTTCCTTCCCCTTCTGGGTCTTTGGCTACTCTGAGCCGTCATCTTCTTGAGTTGGTTTGGTTTGACCCGTTCTTCATCTCTTGGGTACTGGGATTTGTGGAGGCTGTGTTTTCTCCTGCGCAGCCCCTCCTTCCACTGGTTGTCATGGTGCCTCTCTGGGTATGGTTGGGATACTCCATTCATCAATCCATTCGTTGATGATCATGTTGATATCACCTTTAGTGACACAGTAGCGCATCTATAGCCACTATTTATCTGGGTCCTTCTTTGGTTGTATCCACATTACCTATCGTGTGCCTAGAAGTTGGCGATGTCCACATATAGCACGATAGCCTCTGGTTTTATCCTCCATGCTTGGATGATGGCTTCCTATATGTCCCGTAAGTATGCTTCAAATATGGTTCCATTATCTTTCCTATGCTTGTTTTGTGGGCTGGATCTCAGTATCTGGTATCTTTCTTCTACTGGCTATGGCCTAGTGTAGAAAGTTACGTAGATTGGTTCTCGCCATCCCATGAAAGCTATTGTGGTGATCAACCATGAGTAATGAAATTTCGTACCTACATCCTATAGATATTTGCAGTCTATTTGGAATAAGTTTGATAGGTATGGCACCCAACTCATTGAGGTTCCTTCTGCGCACTAGGCTGCAACAACTATGACTCTTGCCAGTACTTCATCTTTACGACATTTCCTTAGCAATTTATGGGCTAAGATATTTGCGCCCAATTGTGTGGAAGGATTGTTAATCTGTTTGATTATAATGCCTCTCATTCCCCTTTCAGTGTCGTATTTATTCTTCATCTCCTTGGCCAAGGATTTTTTCTTGGACTTATCGTTCATAATCAGTGTGGGATCCATACCCCGGGTGGGTAGTCCTATTATCTATGTGATAAGGTCAACAGTTATGGGGACAATTTTTTTTAGCTATATATCCTCTCCATGCATAACTACTAATAGTTGCTTAATGCATCCTGTCGCATACTGGCCTCTCCCAAAATGTGGTAGCTGCAGTAAGCCTGGGATCCTTGTTTGGTTCAGGCCAACTACGCACTGTCCTGGCTTAGTGATTGTGTTGCCGAGTTGGTTCATGACTATTTTCTGCATAAAGACCTGTGATGCCAGCTCTAGGTATTTGGTTTCTTCTGCTACATCATGGTCGAAATACCTGAGCTTCCTGACATGACCTAGTAGATGTGGGTCTACCTGTACTCCCTCTGGTATGCGAGGTATTACAATTTCTGTAGCCAGTTTCTTCCGAGGTGAGCTTGGTATCTGAACTCAATCCTCCTGTTGTGTTGGTTGGCTCGAAGTTCCAACAACTTCCTATTGCTCGTTCACCGTCCATGCTACCCAAGCCTTGGCCATTTCCCTAGTCGGCCCAGCTGAAAAAAAATCTGAGATGGGTATTTGTGGAATGTTTGGTTCCACTTCTACATCTGGGTTTTGTGCGGTTCTGTTAGCTCCTACGATTGCCTCAACATTTGTTGGTTGGCCCTATTGATGGGTTTCTTTTTCCCTGTTCTGAGGTTCCTACACCGCTACTGTTGTGTTCTATTCCATGGTCTTTGTTTGTGGTTGTAGAATCTCCTCTAGTATGGGTATGGACTCTCCTGGGAATCCCTCTGGCAATGGGATTTTGTTAATGTCGACGATATCTAGTAGTTTCTACTCGTTTTCTTCCAGTGGTCCAATTAACTTAGTCAAAACCCTGGTTGCCCTGGCTATTTGGCCTGGTTTTGTGAGCTTCGGCGGTGCCATAGTGGTGACTTTAGAATGTTTTATGGGTTCGCAAAGCTTGGATAGCCTCTGCGGTTTCATTTTGTTCATTTTATCTGTTATTTCTCTCTCCCTGTTCTTCTTTCCCAAATAAACTAATTGTTTCTGTGCTCGTGTGTTGTATGGGCTCGTCATGAAGCTTGTCGAGGATGCTTCCTTTCCTAGGTATTTAATGCACCATAAATGTGGGTTCAATGCATCTATGACAGTTTTGTACTTGCCTTTACACTTTATTTTCCATCGCCAGTTGGTGTGTTTAATGTGATGTCCCATTGGTCCTTGTCGTGCTTTTAATTCTGCTCTGTGTCGTCCTGTCAGCCAGCTTCTTTTGGCTTTTATTTTTCCTGCTTGTTTCTCTTTTGATGTGACCATTGTCCTTGCCTCTACTCCATTTGTGTTTCTAGCTTCCCGTGGCTTTTTTCTTCCTTTGGTGCCTTGCGCGCTAGTTTTTTTTGTTTCCTATTTTTTTTGTTTTTTAATATGCAGTTTAGGGGCGACTATCCTTGTACTACTTCAATCGGCTCCCATTGATCCTGCCTCTAAGATCTACACCTACTAAATCCCTCAACTGGATGGCTCCTCCATCTATGATAGATTTTACTTCGTATGGTCCTAACCAATGCATTCTCAACTTCCCTGGGTGCTGAAATAATTTACTATCATACATCAATACTAGGTCTCCTTCCTTGAACATTTTGTGCTTGATGTGTCGATCATTCCAAGCTTTGTCTCTTTCTTTCTACACTTGTTGGTGGAATACTGCCAAGACTCGATCTTCCTCCATGGTCAATAGTTGATTCAATCTTTCTTGTACTGTGCCTCGTTCTATATTTTGTGTGATGGTTGCTACGCGCAAGCTTGGTAGTAAAAATTCTAATGGTACCATTGCTTCTTGTCCATAGACTAATTTAAATGGTGTGTGTGCTGTCAATTTTTTACATGTATTCATGTATGCCCATAGTACTGCTGGTACCTTTAGGTCTCAATCGTCCCTATTAACATTGCAGATCTTCATCAATGCGTTCTCTAGGATTTTTTTGAAGGCTTCCACCATGCCATTTGCTTGTGGGTGATATGGTGTGCTATTTTGGTGATGAACTTCAAACTCTTCCATCATTGCTCGAATGGTTCTATTTATGAAGTGCGTACCTTGGTCGCTCATCAAAATTCTTGGGCATCCATATCTAGTGATTACGTGTTCAAATAAGAAGTGTGTTGTTGTCTCTGTGTTGCAATCCTTTACTAGTGCGGCTTCCACCCATATTGTTAGATATTTTGTCACAGTGATAATGTATCTTTCCCCTGACCTTTTGGTTGGTAGGTTAATTGGCCCAAAAAATTCTATTGCCCATTTTTTGAATGCTTGTATTGTAATTTCTGGTTGCAATGGCATCTCGTCCCTTCTGTTGGGTTTTCCTACTCTTTGACAGACATCACATTTTTGGAAGTACTCCTGTGAGTCTTTGTGAATTTTTGGCCACCAGAGCCTTGCGTGTAATACTTTCTGCATGATATCTCTACCTGCATAGTGTCCTCCTGCTATTCCCTCATGGGATTCTACTAAAACTCTATGTCTTTCATGTTCTAACACGTATCTTCGCAGAATGCTATCTGTGCCCATTTTTGTTATAACCCTAATTTGCACCAGACATGCTTACCTGGCATCAGGCCATCTCAGATTCCTTCTTTTCCAAAACACCATTGAACAACTCTTCTTAAAAATCCCTTTATAAAGGCCCATGCACACTGCTCCATTACTGCACGTGTGTACATGCTAGCTGCCTCAATACAACCCACGTGTATCTACAAAATCACAAAAAAAGGAAAGTTGTTGACGAAAAACACAGCTTTGGGTAAGTCAACTAAACCTTTCAACCATGCATGGCTAGTAATTTGACCAAATACCTAGCTCCTTCTAGCCTATAAAAGAAGGGGTAGGGGTCCGATTTGAAAGGAGGAAAATCATAGTAAAGAAACTATACCCAAATTGGCATTCCCTTTGTCCCAACCTTTAGCCATCCTTGTGCAAAGAGAAGTATTGAGAAAAGTAGTGCCGACCATATATTGTAGGTTTACTCTTGTGAAGATTAATACAAAAAGGAATACTTTTCTCGTCCCGCCATATCACGTGTTCAGGTTGAATGTTTATCTCATGATATTGTCACAACTAACCCATCACTTAGTATATGAAATGCATGTGTATATCTCTCTGTTTGTGCATGTATGAATGCAGGTCAGCTTTGAGAGGAGGCTTGCAATCAAAGAGTGAGAGGAAACAAAGGGATCAACGTCAAACGAAGGACTTAAGGTAGATTTACCGAATCTTATTGACACCTTTGTATTGCATGAATGTGGGGTTCTGTGTTGGGAGAATAGGAAGAGTAGAGGCCTTTTGAATGGTCATTTTTTTGCATGCATGATCAAATCCCTTAAATGCTAAGTCTGTAGGAGGGATTTCCCACCCACAATAGAATTGGCGACCATACTAGGGATCTCTAGGGTTTTCTGGGATTGATTTCTTGGGTATTTTTACATAATTGGTTTCAGCCTTTATTTTTAAAGTTTCTGCAAAAGTCTGAGTTAACAGAGATTCTGGTCTTCCATACCAGTTGTCTTTGTTTCTTTGCTTGACTGCATTTTTTTTTTTTAACAAGAGTCACAGAATTACACGCGGCTTGTACAAGGCCTGCACGCATGTACATGCGCCCTACCTTCACATAGCCGGTGTGTACATGCTAGTTGATGAAGTATTAGTCACTTGTGTGAATTCAGGAAATATTTTTTTAGAGAGGCAGTCATCCTCTCCCCTGTCAAGAGTGATCCTCCTCAGGGGTTCTCTGGATCTTATTCTAGTTTCTTTGTTTGTAGTTTATAGCTTAGGTTCCACCTCATATTGGTTTTTTTCTATGAAATTTTCCTTGAATTGTTTTCTTTTTTCTGTCAAAGTAAGTTTCTGAGTCTTCAGGAGTTTCTGGTTCTCAATACTAGTATTCTCTGTCAGTGCTTGATTGCTTATCTTTTCATTTTTGAATAGTTTCAGAAGTACATGCGGCCTGCATAAGGTCTGCATGCGTGTACACATGCCTTGACTTTACACAGCTCGCATGCACAGGCTGGTTGTTGAACTGTCAGCAGTGTGCTTGTTGAAATTTTTTTTGTTTAAGGAGAGGCAGTCATCCTTTTATTTGTCAAGAGTTATACCTCTCAGGTTTCTTGGTCTCCATCATAGCAGTCAGTAACTTAGGTTTGATCACAACAATAGCTTCCTTTTTCATTAAGAAGTTTTCCTCAAAATTTTTCTTTCATAGGGTTTTTAGACAAGTGTGAGAGTCCATTTTAATATGCTTGTGTGTTATTTTTATAGACTCTTTGTGATCTGCGATTAGGCCAGAAGTTTTTCATGGTCTTTACTTGTCAGTATTTTTCATTTTTTCTTTTGTGAGCATTAAATAATAATAAAAAACTCTTTTCACTACTTTGTTTGACTAAGTAGTTGGTTGTATTAATAGTCACGAAATTTTTTTCTTTCATAAGTTCTTGGTTTTTTACTTAGAACATAAGTAGCTCGTAGTCGAGAGAAATTTTGTTTTGAGTTTGTTGTCCATAGATCTTAGAAAAAAAAAAGTTTGAAAAGTTGGTTGAAGATTTCATTATGTTTCTAGCTTTCTATTTATCTTTTTTTTCGTCTCTCAAAACATCACTAGTTTCATTTCCATAACCCTTGACATAAGACAAGATGTAAAAAAAAAAACACTAAATCTAAAATTAATTAGACTTTTTATGTTTGTAGGGTCAACCAACTAGTTTAGGGTTAGGGCCTTGAATTAGGTTGGAGAGGAAACTCTTCAAGGACATTAAATCAAACATTGGAGTCTGATTTAGGGAGTGTCCAAGTCCAGTATCTTGAAAGTTATTCAGGACCCCCCTCTAACACAAGGGCTAAACACAAGGTCGCATAAGGAATGGTAGCAGAGATAACCCCTCCAAAGCTAGACCAAGCATAGTGGAGAACACATATAGAGGGCTTGTCTTGGGATTCTATCGATTGCATTTGCCATGGAGCAGAGCGTATCTCGAATCCGTTTGAGGTCCTCAGTCATCTTTCAGACCACTTGCTTTCGATACCCTTGACAAGTTTCGGGCTTGATACCCTGCTCATTGTGGTCTACCCGACTGTCGACTGTACCCGCCTGGTGACTGTTCATGCGCTGGAAACCTAGTTGCCTATCTTTCTAGGGACTTACACAGGTGACTGTGTGGGTATACCATGGTACCTAGGATAGACATTGGTCCATGCTTTGTAGAGTATAACTGGAGGGTTCTTCTGTATTCAAGTTGCACTTGCACCGGTAAGTTTCTCTAGTGTTTGTTGTTGTAATTGTTCTTCCAACTAGTTTAGTGGTTGCTTGTTTTATCTCATAGGGAATTTTTCTAGTGTGTATTGTTTTTTGAACCAATAGAACACCCTAGTGTGTCTTTGATATTCTCACACAGTGGAGGATCACGAGCACCACCAGTCACGAAGGCTTCTAGGCCTATCACTGGTTACACTGGAGCCACCCCCACCATCGCTAAGGTGAAAGCTAGACTAATAAGGGTCTTTTGAAGCAACCAGGTCACAAGAAAATGTGTCCGACAAACATCCAGAGGAACCAACTATTGTCAAACTTGGAGAGGAAGCTCTTGGTCCTTCCAACCCTCCAATCACTAATCTATCAGTGCCCATCATCATACAAATCCTACCCTTCGAGCGCCAGACAGTGCCACACGTAGCAATGGAAACAAATGTTGCCACTTCTACCAGGAATTCTTCTATTCCCACCACGATTGTCACCATAGGGGGTGTTCCACTCCCTAACCCACTGTCACCAGTCCAAGACACCATGGTCTTGACTACCTCGACCATGAGCAGTGGTCTAACAACATCTTTGACGGTGGCCACTGCTTCGTTCATACAGAGTGCGATAGTCCCTTCATTCTCATACGGGATTCCTAGGTCAGGTATAAGCATTGTACTCTCCTCCTCCACTATGAAAACTATAGGTCTGGCAGAAGGGAGCTCTAGCGCTCCTCTGCATGGATCTATAGGGGGCACTTTAGGAGGTCATTTACCTTCTTCATCCCTTTCGTTTGATGGTGCTCACCAGCTTTTCTTCAGACCAAACACACACCATAGTTCATTTGGAGCAGGGAGTCAAAGACCACCTTCTCAGAATATGCTGGTAGGTTCGACACCGTTTTATTTGTTTGGGGCGTTTGGTAACAATGCTTTCACATCAGCTGCTTTCTCGATCGGGGGCAACCCCGGTTACGAACAACCTAATCCTATGCAGGGTACTATTCCTGCATAGGGGGTGAACCTAGGAACGTTTTCCACACCAAGACCTTCGAAATTTTGGCAAGGATCAGTTCCCTCGTCAGGAGTGCCAGTCAGGGGCAACCCCTTTTACAACCAATGGAACCCCAGGAAAGGTGCAGGACCTATGCCCATGGGATTGACATGGGGCAACCTTTCCCAAAGTACTCTGACTGTAATGCATGCCCAACTCTGTACATCCTATTTCAGGAATCAACCGATGATGTCTCCCCAAACACAGAATCCATACACTGGTCAAGGCCATGGTTTTTACCAGAACCCTGGCCAGCAACCCAACTTTTCCTAGCAACCTGGTGCCAGTCAAACTCCAGATCCCTTTTTCCATGGTTATCACAAACAACCCAAACTACCTTTCCTGGAAACTTTGCATTTGCCAGACTTAACAAGGTTGTTGAATGACCCTATCTGTCATGATCTGCGTTGGCCCCCTATGCCGACGAAGTTTCCTTTGGACATACCAAATTTCGAATCCAAGCCTAATGAAGATCTAGGAGATCATGTGACTAGCTTTCACCTTTGGTGCTCGTCTAATTCGTTGAAATATGACTCCGTACAATTGCGATTGTTTCAACGCACTCTCATTGGGAGTCCTATGAAATGGTACATTGAGCTCGACCTCTCAAGATAATCTTTCTTCGGTGAATTGGCAATGGCTTTTCTGAATCATTTCCAATTACCTATGAGATACAACGTCAGCACCGAATCACTGGCCAATTTCGCACAGAAAAAAGAAGACCATATCTCTGATCACATCCAAGAATGGAGACGCCGGAAGAGTTTGATTAAGGTGCCAGTCCCACAAGAATTCATTCTTGAGTGGTTCTTTAAGTCTTTGGTCCCACAGTTATCCAAAGACGTCGCAACGTCGAGAGTGTTTTTCGAAGAAGATGCCATCATGAGAGCTCAACAACTTGAGCTAATTTATTCTCATTCTAGTCTACTATATGAAATCTTGCTGGATGCAGCACACTCCATACTTGATAAAACTAGACAGAGAGTTGGACCACATGCCGATGGTATTGTTGGTTCAGCACAAGCAAATCCTACTTAACAGCTGACAAAATAATTGTAGCAATTTTCTATACAACACACTGCGGCTAGCCAAACTATTGTTCTGGCTTCTCCCCCTACCCAAACGTCGGATGTACACAGTGTGCAATCGATAAATCTAAAGGCCACCCAATAGCCTGATGGAAAGAAGAAACAATGTAAGAAGGGTAAGGGGGATAAGAAACCCACTAATAATGTTGGCGGGGGCAACATTGAGAAAAGAAAAGTGAAGTATCCATGTAACCTCTGCACAGAAGACCACCCGACTCATCAGTGCCCTTGGCTTGTGGAGGCCCAAAAGTTATTGTCCCAACAACAACCTGTTTTGTTAACGAACACATTTCAACATAGGAAAAATCTATACCAAGCCTGTACAAGCACAGAAGGGAGCAGTCAAGGATCCCCTCCACCTACGAATAATCCAACATCTGCGAATGTGTATATGGTGAAAGGTGATGTATTTATATCGACTAGAGAACATGACTATAATAAGCCAAGTACCTCTGAGAAAAGTAAAGAAGATGAAATCCCATATCTTCCTCTTCATATCGAGAAGACATTGGGAGAAACCATGACACGCATCCCAAAAGGTGCATTCAAAAAAGCTTCTCATAACCCAAATGTAAGGGCTACCCATAACTACTTTATGGTGGAGGATTTGTCTCAAACCCCTTGTGTGATGTAGGCTTTGGAAGTCCTCCAGAGTTGCCCTTCCTAGAGAAAGTCTCTATTAGCTTCTCTAGGATCTGCTGAGACTTGTAACTCGGGTACAATCATGCTTCATATGACTGACTTAAAACCTCATCTTTCTTACCACATAGTGTTCCAGATAGTAGTGGCTTATTCCACGAAAAATTTTACTCGGAACATTTTTCGCACGGTGGTTGATAAGGGTGCCTCAACATGCATAATTTCTTTGGCATGTTGGAAGGCCATAGGCCAGCCCAATTTGTCTCCATCACCTACTTTCCTCACCACTTTCGATGGTCATTATTTCCGGCCACATGGCATCATCCCTTCTTTCCCAGTGCAGTTAGGGGGGAAAATCATGTGTGTCGAAGTTGAGGTAGTTGATGCATTGCTCAACTACAATATTTTGTTAGGAAGGAGTTGGACCTATGCCATGCAAGCAGTGGTCGCGACGGTTTTTTGGGTCTTATTGTTTCCTCACGAAGGCTGGATCATGACCATTGATCAATTGTCTTTCTCCCATTCTGACCCTTCATTGGGGGAATCCGCAATCCCAATGATTGATAATCCTCAACCCATCATAGTCAACATAGGAGTTGGCTTTTTCCCACCTTTGATGGGTACTTTTGATTATCCACCTCCTTAAGGTGATGTGAAGTTCATATTAGACCACCATAAGGTTGATATTTTCCAGGTTTCGTCATTTCGCACGACTTACTTCAACGATCTGTGGATTATTCCTTCCCCATTGACCACGATGGAAGGGAAAGGGCACCATGGCATGTCCATGCCCTTTTCTTTGGTAGAAGTAGCGTACTCTTTAGTCCAAAAATCTTTTGCCGATCCTGATCCAACTCCTACACAAGAGTTAGATCTGACTTTAGAGCCTATTTGGGCTCAAGATTCCCTCACTGATACAGACTCTTTAGACTTAGTCTTTCCCTTTGATGAAGCAATCATTTAGGCAATGACTAGTTTGGACAAACCCTGGCACAATCTTCATCAGAGATCTTACTTCCTCCCAGAGTTAAGCATAATCAAAGCAAAGGAATTCACTTTGACTATGACTAGAGATAGGTCTTGTCCTATCAATCCTTTGGCTATGCATGTTGTTTATGCCAAGGGTAATTTGGCAACCATCACTGACATGATACCTATAGATATATCCAGAACCCTTGATGTCATGGAGAATTTTTTCATTGGAACGGACTGCTCCCCTGAGATGATGCCAGGCATCGACCCATGAAGTGTCAAGCATGAGGAATCTTTGTTGTCTTTCAAGCTCCCTTTGAAATCCAAAAGCAACATCCGACGAGACTGCATTTATGCTTTTCGATCTTGTCTAGATTAACTGAGAAAAGTAACCTCTACGGGTCTTCTTTTAAGCCCTTTTCAGACCCTCTAAACATGAAAATATTGTTGAACTATCTTGTGGCCTTTCATGCTCGTTAAACTAAAATCTGAATTCATGTCTGTCCGACGGTAGTTTACCCCTTTTTCAGTCTGGATGGCCAACTGTACAAACAAAGGTATACTCTAGGAGCTCTAGTCCCCTAGAAGAGTATTCTTAGGTATGATTTTAACCCTTTTTCAGGCCTGGGGGACTAAATTTACGAAAAAGGAACCCCCACAGAGTACATAGTTAATATCTTTTCAGACTCCCTAAAATTGAAAAGATTGTCGAGTGACCTTATTCTTTCACACTCGTTA
Source organism: Picea glauca (assembly GCA_000966675.3). Lineage (NCBI taxonomy): Eukaryota > Viridiplantae > Streptophyta > Pinopsida > Pinales > Pinaceae > Picea > Picea glauca. The sequence goes on along the minus strand of JZKD02S2390816.1, from coordinate 587,829 downwards.
AACTGGTCCAGAAGAACATTCTTGATGGAGTCCATAATCAAGTTTTTTTTCAGACTCCTTAAAAATGAAAAAAATCCCAAGTGATCTTGTCTTTATCACACTCGTTAAAATGGTTTTGAATAGATGTTTTTTTAGTGCTAATTTACCCCTTTTTTGAACCGACTAGACTACCTTCGAAATAGGTACCATAGTGGAGTCTCTTTTTATGTTTTTTTAGACTCTCTAAACATGAAAGACGACTGAGCTTACTTTCTCTGGGCTCGTTAAACTTACATTGAAGGACATTATCATTGTGTCTTGTTAACCACATTTTCATTCCTGCGTCCCTGGCCTAATGTTGGCTCCATGTTGCTCTCAACTGACCCATCTAAAGCATGCCTTATAACGCAAGCCTTGTAGCACTTTGCTTTTGCATCTTGACACCTTGACCCCTGGAGGGATATTTCCAAGAATGAACATCATTTTAGTCCTTGCACCTAGAACTCATATTTTTGTGACACTTGTTCCCCCTTTGTAATGTATCATTCTTTATTCTTTTTCAAGCTTTCCATAATTATTTGAAAAAGACAAAAAAAATCAAATATACCCCAAAAAGAGGAAGGGAAAAGTATTTTCTTTTTATTGGTAGCACAATGAGTCACCCTTGGATAAAGCACATCCTTCCATTTGTTAGTCAAACTCTGGGATTTAATATGACCATAGGAATTTGTTCTCGCTACATAGAGCTGTGTCCTCCTCCACTTGGTTATTCTTCCAAACATGTGGAGAGTTTGCGTTGCCTCCTGCATCGTGAGCTTATGTCAATGCCATGCTGCCTGAGTCTCATCATTTGTCATGTTATTGTCCAAGGGAAGTTTCACCAAGCCTGAGTCAACCCCTCTGCAGTTTGTCTCTTGCCCTCATGCCCAGCCATCCCGAAAGTCCAATCAAGTCTTTGTTCAAAATCAATGAAGCCTTCAGTCTAATCATCTAGTCCATGCCCGACGATCCGTCGAAGACCTCTGGGTAGTGAAGCTGTACACTCATATTACACTCCTACCCAAGTTTTAAAGATTTTGAAGTTGTTTCTCGAGCTCTGAAGACCTCATCTCTAGCCATCAAGCCTTATCATCTTCTAGAATATGGATACTATACATGTATATCTTTTTTTGATTTCAAGATGTAGCTCTGCTGTGTATTGCTCACGGCTACACTTTATATTGTTATATGACATGGATCTACAATGTATTTGATTGGTAGCCATGATTTTATCTCATCCTAAGCATGGGTATGCCCTCCTCGGTGAGACAATTATTATTTTGCATATGGCACCTCCCAATTTCTGGTCCTTGGGCTCACTCATTTGATATGTTGGTGAATATTGATAATGTATTTCAGCCATCAGATGCTCTTCTAACCTCACACATTTAGGGGCATCTGTTATAACCCTAATTTTCACCAGACATGCTTACCTGGCATCAGGCCATCTCAGATTCCTTTTTTGCCAAAACACCATTGAACAACTCTTCTTAAAAATCCCTTTATAAAGGCCCACGTGCCTTGCTCCATTACTGCACGCATGTACACACTAGCTACCTCAATACAGCCCTCGTGTATCTACAAAAGAACGAAAAAAGGAAAGTTGCTAATGAAACACACAGATTTGGGTAAGTTAACTAAACCTTTTGGCCATGCATGGCTAGTCATTTGACCAAATACCTAGGTCCTTCTAGCCTATAAAAGAAGGGGTAGGGGTCCCATTTGAAAGGAGGAAAATCATAGTAAAGAAACTATACCCAAATTGGCATTCCCTTTTTCCAAACCTTTAGCCATCCTTGTGCAAAGAGAAGTATTGAGCAAAGCAGTTGGAATATAGTTGAAGAGGAGCCCAGGACTAGTTTCGGGGAGCAGTGTCGACCATATATCGTAAGTTTACTCTTGTGAAGATTAATACAAAAAGGAATAGTTTTCCCATCCCGCCATATCATGTGTTCAAGTTGAATGTTTATTTTCTAATAGTGTCACAACTAACACAACACTTAGTATATGAAATGCATGTGTGTAGCTCTCTATTTGTGCATGTGTGAATGTAGGTCAGCTTTGAGAGGAGGCTTTCAATCAAAGAGCGAGAGGAAACAAAGGGATCGACATCAAATGAAGGACTTAAGGTAGAGTTACAAAATCTTGTTGACACCTTTGTATTGCATGAATGTGGGGTTCTGTGTTGGGAGAATAGGAAGAGTAGAGGCCTTTTGAATGGTCATTTTTCTGCATGCATGATCAAAACCCTTAAATGATCAAAAATTTTGTATAGGTGTCCTGCAATCAATTGACAGTCAGCTGCGTGGACTACCAAGGTTTTCTTCCACGCAGTGCCATATCCCTGTGGAGAAATACCTGTACTCAAGTACTGAATGATGTCTGTGAAGTGTTCATCGGTGATCTGGACTGAAAATAATTGTTCATCTAGAAAGTTGTCCTCTAGGTTCATGGGTTCTTCTCCATTTGTGACCCTGGACAGGTGGTCAAGTCCTGCGTTGATTTTTCCTGGCTTAGCTATTACTTCAAAGTCAAATTCTTGAAATAACAGTAACCATCGAACAGATTCTCCCCCCCAACATTGGCTTGTTAACAAGGTATTTCAGGGCTGAGTGATCTGTGGACATCTTGAAATGCTTCCCCAATAAGTAATGCCTAAACTTTTGTAGTGCATAAACCATGGCTAGGCCTTCTCTTTCTATTGTGTTATAGTGTTTTTCTGAGTTGGATAGCTTCCTTCTCGCAAATCCTATCAGGTGATCTAGGTATCCCGCTCCTGGCTGCGCTAGGATAGCTCCTAGTGCTATCACTGATGCATCCACATGCACATGGAATGTATTTTCCGATTATGGGAATACTAATATCGACGTGGTCACCATCTTTTCCTTCAAGGTATCCAAACTATGTTGACACTCGTTGTTCCATTGGTATTTTGTATCCTTTCTTAATATCTTTTCCATTGGCGCTGTGATCTACGCATATCCTTTGATGAATTTCCTATAATATCCTATGTGCCCTAATGTTTCTCTTAGTTAACGGACTATTTTAGGTGCTGGTAAATTAACGACGACTGCGATCTTTGTCGGATCGACCAATAAACCTTTTTTGCATACTATATGGCCCAATAGTATCCCAAATGGTGTTTCAAATATACATTTCTTTATGTTTAGTGATATACGACATTGTCTGCATCATTCTAGAATCAAGCATACAACTTCCACATGGTGTTTTAATAGACTATAGATTGTCCAATCATCCAAGTATACTTCGAGGAAATGATGGATGAATTCTTTAAACGCAACAATGACTACTCTGGAAAATATTTCTGGTGTGTTTTTCAGTCCAAATGACATAACGATGTATTGATACGATCCCCATTATGTCGTGAATGTGGTCTTGTGTCTATCCTCCTACGCTATCTTGATCTGATGGTAGACTGAGAATCCATCAGTGAATGAGTAAGCTTCATGTCCTCCCACATTCTCTAACACTTCATCGGTGAACGGTGTCAGGAACGGGTCATGTAGGCATGCATTGCTCAACTTCTTCAAGTCAACACATATCCTAATCCCTCTTCCATGCTTCTTGTCCTGTACTACCATCGGGCTTATCCATTCTTACTATTCGACCGATTATATGATGCCTTCTTCAAGCATCCTGTCGATCTCCTCTTTGACTTTCTGTTTGTATATGGGGTTCAATCTATATGGTCATTGTCTAATAGGTCTTGCTTCGAGTCTGAGTGGTATCTTCATTTCACCTAGCTCTCCGACTATATCCTTCATCTCCGTAAAGGTTGTAGGAAAAAAGTTGCTATATTCGCGCAACAACTCTGTTATTATTTCTACTGTCTGCTCATCCCAATAGTCCCTAATACTAGCCATTTTGGGATTCTTTGTCATCCCAATGTTTACTTTCTTTATTCTGATCATCATGGTAATACCTTCTGACTCTATTGGTGGTCCTTCCACTTCTCTTTATCCTTTTGCTTCTTCAATATGGATATTGCACAAATCGTCTTCATCTGGTGCTTCCTCTTGTACATGATAACAAGACAATAGTTCCTTTACTGTCTATCTATTCCGCTGTTGTTCTTCCATGATGAGCTCAACTTTGGGTTTTGTGATGAATATTACACCTCTAATTTTCTTCAAAGTTGCATCTATGTTGGGGTTTTCATGTTCAAATGAAAAAGTAACTGTAAAGTTTTGTTGCAACATTATCCATGTTGTAGTTCCTTTGCGTAGTTCATGGTAAGTGTACTAGTTCACTGGTATGCCTTCTAGAGTATGTATGAAGTAATGAGGCCATTCCTCTGGTGGTGTCAATTTCCACAACATTCTGCACTTCTCCACTTGTTCTATTGGTGCTTCGTGTCCATCGTATTTCTGCTATTGGATGTTCTCATGTTCTGCATTGAACTTGATACGCAATAATCTCTTACATTGGTACCAGTCTGTGATGGTTTCCTTGTGCGCACCCCACCATCTTGTGGGTGTGGATTTTAGTGCTAAGTCAAGTGCTAACAGTCTCTAATTCTATGATACTACATCTTCATACTGTGTCAGGAATGTTTCCAAATCATTTATCCCATGGAAACTAGGTGGTTCTCTGATTTCGATGCCTACCCACTTACTGTGCAGTCTATTCTTGCACATCTTCTTATGGAGACTTCATGTAACCTCTGGTGCCAGTTTTCTAATTCGGTATCTAAATCTATTAAAAATGAAGTAATTCTCTATCAATTGAGTACCCCATCTATCGTTGGGTTGACATAATCCTCATCGCGCACAGTTTTTCTATACAACTGGCTGATTTCCTCTAGGTCTAGGCAAGTAGGTTCTACAAACCTCTCCTCTTCTAACAGGTCTAATGGCATGATGACCCTGTATTCTCCTGACTCGAAAGTCATTTTCCTTGTTTTCAAGTTAATTATGTCCTAGTTGTCGAATGCCTGGTCCAGACCAAGAAATCCTGGGTAAGGTGTTGTACCATCTACGATTTCAATTACTTCAAAACTGCTTTAGTGCGCACCCCATCCAGATCTATTGTTACCCCTTTCAGCCTACCTAGTGGTAGGACCCTATGTTGATTTGCCAGTTTCAGTTGGACATTTGAATATCCCAATCTTGGCTCCCCCATGCATTGCCACGTTTTCTTTGGTAAAACATTTACCTCTGATCCTAGGTCTAGTATGATGTCTCCCTTGTTTAAATCCCCAATGTTAGAATTCAGTGTAAATTCTCTACTAGTTCTTCTTCTTATATGTACGTGGTTGATAGTTTTTGGTTTTGGTTTCTCTTCCGTCTCACTACTACATTTCTCTAGTATGTGGTATAATATCTTTACCGATTAAGGGTCACTTAATATTTTAACGCATGCTTGTAAAAAGCCTTTGATTGTACTTACTTGTCCCGTGGATAAAATTTTCTTGGTGTGATCTAGTGATGGTGGCATCTCATACTCTGGTTCTTCCTTGGTCTACTATGGTATTGATGTTGACACAATGTCTCCCTTTTGAAATTCTTGTCTGGCTTCTTTAAATATCTCCTTTTCCTTCTGCGTGTCGAATTTTTCTTTTGGTAGAGTGTTCTTCTTTATCCATTGGTTCTACGCTAGTTCCTGTTGAACTGCATCATTTCCTATTTTTGTTCCTCCACACATGATGATGTTGATGTTTCGCCCATCATCCCTTGCTTCAGCAGAAATCCACTGAACATTCTAGTTGTTCGGATTCCTTTTTTCCTTAATCTTCACTAGCATTGTCGGGCATTCCTCAGTCTCATGATCTGATGCACGACAATACATACACGTTGCTGGTGGGAGTGGACATTCTCTTGTGTAATGTCCTGATTGCTAACAGTTGTGACATGTGACTGGTCCTCTACCTCATTTGAAATGCCCTCTGTCTCATCCTCCTCCTCTGTAGCCTGCTCGATCACCTCCCGACGCGATATACTGTGGTGCCTGATTATACTGTGTGGTATTATATTGAGGTGGTGTCAGGTTGTACTGTGGCTGCGTGTTATTGTAAGGTTGTTGCGTAGTATTATACTGCTACTGTGTAGTGTTGTCTGGAGCTGGGGCTTGATTGAAATGTGGCACTGCTTGCCCAATCATCATTTTGGCCTACACTCTATATGCATCTGATGTCCTTTCCCGCATCAGCTCCATCATTCTACAATATTTGTCATCGTGGCCTACCAACTTGCAAAAGGTAGAATATGAACTTTTTGGGACTGTCTGGTACTTCTGCATCATCGTGCAGTGATAGGGATCGTGACCCAATTTCTTACAAATTTCACACCATAACCCTCCCTGTGGTAATGGGTTTGGCATTCATGCTGCCATGTATTGCACGAACATTGGACATTCGTTCTTGTGGTGTCCTTTTGTCCTGCATGTGGTGCACCAAACGACTTCCCGTTTGTCCTTGTTCTTATTCTAGTTCAGCTGAAAGGTTAGATTCTTCAAATCCTATTTCAATTCCTCGATCGTGGGGTCCATCTGTTGGTACTGGTTTTCTTCCAGTTGTAAGGATGCCCACAGAGCCTCTGCTTGCGTCGTAAATTTCTATTGTCACAGTGGATACTTCAAGTGTGGTAACAATGAGTTGAAAAACAAGTGTCTATGCTATGTCTTGGTCATAATATACTTCATCTTTCCCTTAAGTCACTTGAATCTCTAATCGATGTCCCATACAGACTCACCTGGTTTCTGCCTTATTTCAATCGTCTCATCTATGTATTGATCCTCTGAGCTTGCTTTCTCGAATTCATTGATCAGTAATTTCTTAATGTCGTCCAGTGTCCTTGTCATCCTTGGGGCACTGTTTGTATCTAGACTCATGTACCAGTCTAGTGTGCAGTCCCTTAGTGTGATCGCTTGCTATGTGAGTTTGGTGTCTTCATCAGTGATATGCTTTGCTTCCCATATATTTGCACAAATGAACAAATGCTTCTTCGGGTATTTTGTTGCATCTCCTCAAAACTTTGGTAATCTGATCATAGGGTCGTTTCTTGCCATTCTAAATTTTGAACCGCTACCTCCTCCGCGCGATGTAGATACCTGACTATTGTTTCCTGAACTGGTTCTTCCAATTTTTGTTCCTTGTGTAGACGTACTACCTGTTGTCAAAATTCCTCCGAACTTCGATTCTCTAAATGGTGGTGTTCTCTTTGGTGTCTTAGTCGCACATGGGTTTACGGGTTCTACACTGACATTAATATGGAAAGGATGGTTGCCTTCTCCTCCCGCTCTTGGACCTCTTGTCTTCCTCTCATATGTTGCGCACAAGATTTCCTCAATCTAATCCACAGCCCAAAGATCCTCTACCTCTTCCTCATCACTCACCAAGCCTTCCCTTGCAGCTATAGATCTTTTCTTGGTGTTCATCTTGTATGGGTAGGGTGCTCTGCTACGCGTCTTTCCAGTTGTTTCCAAGATCCACCGGATCTGGTCATCATCCATCATGATTGGGTTCATGGGTTCCTAATTCTTACTCTTATCCTTGCCTCCTTCCATTTTTCCTTTCTTTATCAGTGCTTCCCCCATGCACGCAGGGAAGTCTAGTTGTCTGATTCCATGGTCATTACACCTTTATTATATAGCAGTATCTTAATGGAAGTATACAAAGATGAAATGTACCTTCCTTGGGGTCCGCATAAAAACTCTTACTCCACTGCATTATATGACTTCGCTGTGTCAACTGCAAACTCTGTTATAAACCCTGCAACAATGTTGTCAAGCCATAAGTCTACTGCACGAGTGAACTTGTTATTCACCTACTATAACTGCTCAATCTAGAATGGGGTCCAATATAGCTGTCGAATATGATTCATCGTGTGGTTTTCCTTCAACCTTAGTATCCAATATTGTAATAGATGTGGAAAATCACAGAAAAAGAGTTCGTGTAAATCAGTAAACACGTATCTGTCAAGATATTTCCAAGGTGTAATTCAAGGGTTTCTATTGTCTTTCTCCAAAAAATTTAACTCTTTGGTTCACAACTAGCTTTCAATCTCTGCTCTAGTGGGGTTCCATGGTCTCAACATTCCCTTCTAATGGATCATTGGTATTTTCCCTAACCTTTTCTTGATCTACTTTCGCCAGTTCTTCGATGTATCTCACCTACTCAATCCTTTCCTGTTCCTATCAATGGAAACAGAACCATTTTTTGGTTTTCTCTTACTTACTATCCTTCCATTCTACTATGATTTTATTGAACCAGGGTTCAGGCCTTTTAGGTTTCCAACAAAGCTTCTAAAACTATTGGCCCTCCTGGTAAACTAGAAGGCAACACAACACATAGAGTGCACTGCACAGTCTCACCCAAGATAGCTTTAAATGGGTGACTATAAGACTCAGGTGTTTACAGCCTAGGATTGAGTGTGAGTTGTACGAACTATGTTATGAGTCATTTGTATACCTTATGTCTATGACTTACAGTTATCCTCTATGGTATCCTAACCTTCCTATCACCTTCCCCAATATTGCAATAGCGTTCAACAAAGTAATGCAATCACACACTCATTCATTCATTAAGCACAATATTTAACTATTGAAAAGATAACAGAGATAAGCATGCATTCATCACATTACACAAGTAATTACTATGGTTCACCCCTCCTGGGATACATCCACAAAGATTTGGCTCTTGGCTCTTTTATTAGGGAATATCTGCATCTCCAGTGTCACGCGCTTACAATTCCTCACCAAAAACTAGGTAAGATCTATACAAGGTGAACTAGATCGCACCAAGCTCCACAGTCTGCAATCTAATCCTCACGATCTACCTCTATTCTCTTCTCTAGCTCAACAACTTACAAGATTATTCATACAAAACATTACAGGTCGCATTCGCATATGCGTAGTTACAATAATTCGAACCACAACACCACTAATCCAGAAAACCGGAGCTAATACAAAACTGTCCAACCCCATATGATACCTATGTATCTATATTTATACATTTTGAGCTCTTTTAGCCATTTACAAAAACCCTAACCCTACCGTCGTTAGGTCTTCCTACGCTGCATGTGTTCTTTTCTTTCTTCCAGCTGTCACCTCCTTTTTGCATGCATGCGTGTTGTGTTCCTTGACAATTATCACTTTCCTCTTGCATGCTCTCTTTTCCACGATCGCTCTTCCAGTTTCCATTATTCTACTTCGGCCTACTGCCAACAAGCCCCCAACACTGACATGTGACTCGTCCCAAGTCACCTAATCCTTCTGAGCTTCCTTGATCTCCTTGGTGATCATCTGGACCTTCTCCTTTAGCTCTGTTGGTTTTGTCAGTACGTACATTGTTTTACCCTTGATGGTGTCGATTGTCTGAACGACCACTTCATTGCTCATCAGTTCTGTGCATTTTGCCTAGGTCTATGCCATCTATGTTTTTGTTCCTTCTACCTATGTGAGTACTTCTGCTACTCGTTCCTGCAGTGGTTCTATTTGAGCCTGTCACTCATGTTTCTGCATATGCACAGTGATGAGTTCTGCCTGCATCTTCTTGATCTCTTTCATCCCTTTGAGTCACTCTGGGACTGGTATATTCGTCTGCCTCTCCTTGAGTTCTTGGAGTGTTGCATTGATAATTTCCTCTTCCTTGTCCCAACGTTGGACCTGTGGATCCTCCTCCAGCCTTGTCCACAGTTGTGCTACTTTATCGAACAATTCAGTTGTTGTGCTGACTTGTTTCTCTATCTCCTACAACTGCATTGTTGCTTCCTGCCTCTTTTTCTCCTTCACTGCTGGTGGAGTCATCGGTCTAATATGTTGGTGGAGAGTCTCAATCTCCTTCTAATATTGATCAATTTCTTGCACGATGTGGTCGATCTTTTCTTCAGCTAGGAGTTTCGTTCCTTGCGCAGTGGTTGGAAGTTTCCCAAAAAGTTCTTCCACTCTGTTTTCCAGCTCATTTATGTGCTCCTTCTCCTCCTAAGTTTCAGATTTGGCCTACGCGCAAACTGTTTCTAGCGATTCTTGCTTCTTTGTTGCTTGTTGTAGCTCGACTAAGTTCTTATGTGCTCGAGACTGCATCTCGTGGTTGACACTAACCTGTAATTGGTATAATTATTTTGATGGCATCCATGTTAAGACTAATTGGATCTAATCCAAATCCTTTAGTGGTGTCTGTCCCACAATTTCATCCATTCGCAGCATGCTACGCTTTATGTAGATCGTTGAATGTGCACGTGGCATCGAAAGAACTGGATCACGTTCTTCTACTTCTGCCCTTTCTGTGGTCTGTGTGGCCAATGGCTCTATGCCTCTACTACTATTCATGATCTGGGCTTCCCGAAATTTCTTAAGGGGTTGTCCCATTTCTATTAGTTCCTTCTGTAGTTTATCCCTGTGGTGTGCAACATGATCAAAGTCCTCTGCGAGGCAATCCTAGACCATTCTGGAAATCATCTCAAAATCATCCTCTATGATTGTGCATTTCGGTAGTGGTCGTTGTGCCTTCATTTTCGTGCACGCACCTGCGCCTTGTACTACTGATCTCTTAATTCCCCCTAGATCCTATGTGATGGGGTTTGATTCAGTTTCTTGTGCCTCCTCTGCCTGTTTCTGCTGTCTGTTGGTTGGCTAAGTGGTTTCTTCCTTCCCCTTATGGGTCTCTGGCTACTCTAAGACGTCATCTGCCTGAGTTGGTTTGGTTTGTCTCGTTCTTCATCTCTTGGGTACTGGGATTTGTGGAGGCTATGTTTTCACCTGTGCATTCCCTCCTTCCGCTGGTTGTCCCGATACCTCTCTAGGTATGGTTGGGATCCTCCATTCATCAAGCCATTCACTGATGACCATGTCGATATCACCTTCGGTGATGTAGTAGCACATATGTAGCCACTATTTATCTGGGTCCTGCTTTGGTTATATCCATATTGTCTATCGTGTCACCCAGAAGTTGGCAATGTTCTCATATCGCATGACAACCTCTGGTGTTATCCTCCATGCTCGGTTGATGGCTTCTTATATGTCCCATAAGTATGCTTCGAATATGGTTCCATTATATTTCCTATGCTTGTTCTATGGGATGGATCTCATTATCCAGTATCTTGCTCCTACAAGTTGTGGCCTAGTGCAGAAAGTTATGTAGTTTGGTTCTTTCCATCCCATGAAAGCTATTAGGGTGATCTGTAACAACCCTAGTTGAATAAATGTTTAAGGATTATTAAGTAAAAATTAATTAGGGGTTTAATTGTCTTAACATGGTATTAATTAAACAAGATTGGTATAATGATACTAATTAAATATTTATTGATTAATTAAAGGTTATAATTTTGATTAATTAATTAATTAATTAACTACCTATTACATTCAATAACATGGGTATTAAATTTTTCCCCGAGGTGTAGGACAGTCAGTGACGAAGTGTGTTGTTAATCCACTCCGTGATGTTAAAGTCACCGGTTCGAAACCTGCGGGGACAAAAAATCCAACCATGTTAAGGGTTGG
>JZKD02S2390816.1:524199-555266 GCA_000966675.3 Picea glauca | reverse complement strand
TGTATGGGGTTGGGGCTTGATTGAACTATGGTGCTGCTTGCCTAGTCATCATTTCATCCTGCACTCTATATCCATTTGATGTCCTTTCACACATTAGCTCCATCGTTCTACAATCTTTGTCATCGTGGCCTACCAAATTGCAAAAGGTACAATATGAACTTTTTGGGACTGTCTGGTACTTCTGCATCATTGTGTAGTGATAGGGATCATGACCCAATTTCTTACATATTTCGCACCATAACCCTCCCTATGGTAATGGGTTTGGGATTATCGCTGCCATGTATTGTGCAAACATTGGATAGTAGTTCTTGTGGTAGCCTTCTGTCCTACACATGGTGCACCAAACAGCTTCCCGTTTGTCCTTGTTCTTATTCTGGTTCAGCTGAAAGGTTATATTCTTCAAATCCTCTTTCAATTCCTCGATCACGGGGTCCATCTACTAGTACTGGTTTTATTTCAGTTGTAAGGTTTCCTGTAGAGCCTCTACTTGCGTCGTAAATTTATGTTGTCACAGTGGATACTTCAAGTGTGGTAATAATGAGTTAACAAACAAGTGTCTATGTTGTGTCTTGGTCATAATATACTTCATCTTTCCCTTCAGTCACTTGAATCTCTGATCGATGTCCCATACAGACTCACCTGGTTTCTGCCTTATTTCAATCATCTCTTTCATGTATTGATCCTATGAGCTTGCTTTCTGGAATTCATTGATCAATAATTTCTTAATGTCGTCCAGTGTCCTTGTCATACTTGGGGAACTATTTGTATCTAGACTCATGTACCAGTCTAGTGTGTGGTCCCTTAGCATTATCTCTAGTTGCACGAGTTTGGTGTCTTCATTAGTGATATGCTTTGCTTCCCATATATTTTCACAAATGAACAAATGCTTATCCGGGTCTTTTGCTGCATCTCCTCGAAACTCTGGTAATCTAATCGTAGGGTCATGTCCTGCCATTTTGAATGCTAAACTGATACCTCCTCCATGCGGTGTAGATACCTAACTATTGTCGCTTGAACTGGTTCTTCCAGTTGTTGTTCCTTTTGTAGACATACTTCCTGCTGTCAGACTTCCTCCGAACTTCGGTTATCTAAATGGTGGTGTTCTCTTTGGTGTATTAGTCGCACATGGGTTTATGGGTTCCACACTGACATTAATATGGAAAGGATGGTTGCCTTCTCCTCCCACTCTTGGACCTCTCATCTTCCTCTCATATGTTGTGCATAGGATTTCCTCAATGTTCTCCACATCCCAAAGATCCTCTAACTCTTCCTCGTCACTCGCCAAGCCTTCCCTCGTGGCTATAGCTCTTTTCTTGGTGTTCATCTTGTATTGGTAGGGTGCTTCGCTATGCGTCTTTCCAGTTGTTTCCAAGATCCATTGGATCTGGTCATCATCCATCATTATTGGGTCCATGGGTTCCTCCTTCTTACCCTTATCCTTTCCTCCTTCCATTTTTCCATTCTTTGTTAGTGCTTTCCCCCTTCCCCCATGCACGCAGGGAAGTCTAGCTGTCTGATTCCATGGTCATTACACCTTTATTATATAGCAATATCTTAATGGAAGTATACAAAGATCAAATGTACCTTCCTCGGGGTCCATGTAAAAACTTTTTCTTCGCTATGCTATACGACTTCAATGTGTCGACTGCAAACTCTGTTATAAACCCTGCAAAAATGTTGTCAAGCTAGAAGTCTACTACGCAGGTTAACTTGTTATTCACCTGCTGTAACTGCCTAATCTGGACTGGGGTCCAATCTAACTGTTGAATCTGGTTCGTCGCATAGTTGTACTTCAACCTTAGTATCCACTCCTACTATAGATGTGGAAAATCACAGAAAAAGACTTCGTGTAAATCAGTAAACACATATCTATCAAGATATTTCTAAGGTGTAATTCCAGGGTTTCTATTGTCTTTATCCGCAAACTCTAACTCTTTGGTTCGCAACCAGTTTTGGATCTCTGCTCTGGTGGGGTTCTATGGTCTCAACATTCCCTTCTAATGGATCATTTTTCTTTGCCTTAACCTTTTCTTGATCTTATTTCACCAATTCTTCGATGTATCTCACCTACTCAATCCTTTCCTGTTCCTATCAAGGACAACAAAACCATTTGTTGGTTTTCGCTTACTTACTATCCTTCCCTTCTACTCTGATTTTATTAACCCAGGGTTCATGTCTCTCAGTTTTCCAAAAAATCTTCTAAAACTATCAGCCCTCCTGGTAAACCAGAAGGCAACACAATGCATAGAGTGCACTGCGCAGTCTCACCCGAGATAGCTTTAAATGGGTGACTGTAAGACTTGGGTGTTTACAGCCTAGGATTGAGTGTGAGATGTAGGAACTACATTCTGAGCCGTTTGTATACCTTATGTCTATGACTTACCATTATCCTCTATGGTATCCTAACCTTCCTATCACCTTTCCCCAATATCACAACAACGTTCAACAAAGTAATGCAATCACACACTCATTCGTTCGTTAAGAACAATATTTAACTATTGAAAAGATAACAGAGATAAGCATGCATTCATCACATTACATATTTAATTACCTTGGTTCACCCCTCCTAGGATACATCCACAAAGATTTGGCTCTTGGCTCTTTTATTAGGGTAGATTTGCATCTCCAGCTCCGCACACTTACAATTAATCACCAAAAATTGGGCAAGATCTATACGAGGTGAACTAGATCACATCAGGTTCCGCAGCCTGCAATATAATCCTCATGATCTACCTCCGTTTTCTCCTCTAACTCAACAACTTACAAGATGATTCATAAAAAACATTACAGTTCACATTCTCATATGCATAGTTATAGTAATTCGAACCACAACACCACTAATCCAGAAAACCGGAGATAATACAAAACTGTGCAACCCCATATGATACTTACGTATCTATATTTAAACATTTCAATATCTTTTAGTCATTTACAAAAACCATTACAAAATCCCTAAACCTACTGTCGTTAGGTCTTCCTACGCTGCATGCGTGCTTTTCTTTCTTCCAGTTGTCACCTCCTTTTTTCATGTGTGCATGCTATGTTCCTTGCCAATTGTCACTTTCCTCCTGCATTCTCTCTTTCCCACGATCGCTCTTCCAGCTGTCATTCTTCTGCTTTGGCCTGCTGACAACACCTTTTGTTCTTCCTTATCTCTTTTAGTAGCATCCACCCAATTCTGAGGCCAATGCATGAGGAAATGGGCACAAATCTCATCATTGAGGCCACTGATAAAGCATTCTCAGAAAAAAGCATCAGACATGCCCTCTGTACAAAAAGACAATCGCTCAAAATCATCTATAAATTCTTCCACTGTGCCAAATTGTTTCAACTTTGTCAAATGGCCTAAATGGTTGGTGTCAGTGTCAAAGCGTTCATAAATATCTGCCACAAAGTGTATCCAAGCCACATACCCTTGGCGGGCATTTTTTCTCCATTTCCACGATTTCCAATGTTCTTGATCTAGATGGAGAACACCATACCAGAGTTTGGCCAACTCATCCATAATGCCATACAAAGAGAAATAATGTTCCATTTGATTTACCCATCTAGTGGGATCTGAGCCATCAAATTTTGTCACATCCACATGTGGAAGGCATAGGTCACGCTGAAAGTGATGGGGCTAAACATTCTAGGAATGAGAGGAAGTTTCACCTTCAGTATGCAAAAATGGGTTTGATGAGGGAAGATCTGCAGGGATATGTAGCTTGGCACAGATCATCATAGTGATGGATTCAATCTGGGTAGCAATGTCTTGTTTGAGGTCTTGTTTGAGTTCCTCGATTGTGGCGGTGATGGAGGAATGCATGTTTTTATTGATGGTGGAAATATTGGAATTGATTTGTCTCACTTCTTGTTGGGTTTATGCGAAATTAGAGTGCAAGGTATTGAAGCGAGCTTCCAAGTCTTGGCTATGGGTATGGGCCATGATGAAGAGGGAACAAGAAAAGGGCAAGTGGGACCACATAGAAAATGGGTTATGGGTGAACTGTATCACAACGATCAAGGCGATGAGTTGAATCCAATGGGATAAAGCCCAAATAAGGGTGTTGTAAGGGGGTCGAGTCCATGATAAAACAAAATTTGTTGAAAAATTATAGGCATGCTTGTGATAAGGGTGAAGAGATAAATCCAACGGAATAGGTCTCAAATAATGGTGCCAATAGGATCTAGACTCTTTTTTTTACTCCTGCGGAGTTATACTTTGATCTAAGGAATATTATAGTGATGAAATACCCAAATGCTTGACAGGAAGAAATTTGTAGTAATTTCGCAACCTGAATGCATGAGACATAGTTGTGCGGCAATAGATCTTGTATTTTCTATTTTTGTTTATGTCCCAAAGGTTAGGATATTCAAGGATTCTACAGACAAGGGTTTTCCCTATGATATAGCTCTCTGATATAAGTGCGGGGTGCAATAGTAGTACTCATCCCAATATCTCAGGGCACCTACTAAGGAGGCTATACTGTGCCCTTAGCCATACTACTTGACTACCTAGTTACTAGAGAGTATCTTCCCGAGTGTTGTTCTCGGTGGCACTATAGCAGTCAGGCGATCGATTGGTTTATCTATGGAGGGCTTCAATAGATCTAGGCTGATCCATATACAGGTGTTGTCTAATGAAATACCACTCAAAGGGGTACCAAAAGGGGTTACAAGGGTGGCCAACATATGTGTGCTTAAGTATCACTTGTATTTACTGCATGTATGAATCCTTGACTGTAGGTTTATGCGTGTAACGATAAATATTTGTATCTTAAAGACGTTGGAATAAGTCTCTACCCTGAAAAAAATTTAACCCACAATTTTCTATCGAGGAAGGTTCTCTGATACCACTTGTAATATTCCAATTATAAAATAGTATGAAAAACATAAATAATTAGCTATAAATGGCAGATGAACAACAATATAACCAAAACAAAACCACAATAATACCAAAATGATACTAGAATAACACCAGAAAGAGCACTTTGATTACTGTGAGAAATGTTCACTTGCCTCTTCGAGGGGGAAACCTCCAACAGAGCAGAGCGCTATTACAATAATATCCAAGACAAAACTTTGCATACCCTCAACTCATATTTATACTAAATATGTCTATCAAAAGAACAATCTAGAGGAATATCCTTCTAGAAGCGGAAACTTCTATTAGGTCTTCTTTCATTGGAATTATTCTTCCTTATTTCTATGCCTTATTAATATTAACCTTTATTACATGGAAATATATTATTCTACCTACGTGAGGGGTTAGGTCCCTAATAGTTAGCTACTCTTGTTTCTTCTTGAACACATTCTTCCCAAAGACTGTCAAATTGTAGTTTCTCCTTTCTTGCACAAATATTTTGGATGAATGCATCCCAAGGTCTTGTGAGACCATTAAAAACTGTCATTATGAGTTCATATTCATCTAGTTTTTCTCCAATTGCTTCTAGTTGTTCCTTGAATTGATAAATCCTAGAGAAATAGTCATGAATTTTTTCTCCTTTTTGCATCTTTGTATTCTTGAGTTGGGTTCTCAAGTTCATCTTTTGGTTAATGTTATTTCATTCATACATTTTGGTTAGGGCATAAAAAATCTCTTTTGGAGTGTTCTTAGAATCCACTTGAGGGATTAAGTGATATTTAATAGAATCTGTAATGATTATTTTGGCCCTAACCATATCCTTCTTGTACTTTGCTTTAGTTGTATCTTTTGCAGGTTCTGGTACATTTTCCTTTATGAATTTTGCAAGGTCATTCTCTTCAAGAATAAGTGAAATCCTATACTTCTATGCATGGAAGTTATCCACTCCTTCTAACTTGTCAACAAGCTTGGTGCTTGCAGACATCTTGACCTAGAGCTGGGAAAATGACCAAAAATTGAAAGTGCTCAGAAATTAAATTTGAACTTACCAGGAAGTTTGCTTGGTTGAGGTTCATAGGCTGGTGCAGTCTATTTTCAGAAAATCCAAAATTTACCCTTTGAAACTGAGCCTGCACAAATCTGGAATGGTACTTCTGGTATTGGTTTCTGGTTTCCTGGCTTTCTAGTTTTCTAGTACGAGTGAAAACTAGGGTTTCACTTTCCGAAGGCTCTGGCCACTGAAAAGGTGCACTCAAGATTCCAATGATTTTTCTAGACTAGGGTGCACTTTCTTGGATAGTTTTATGAAACTCCCTTCCAACAAAAATCCCTAATTTTCTTGTACGACGATTGTGACACTTTTGGTTACCCAGTGAAAGGTGTTCTATTCATTCAATATCTGATACCATGTTAAATTTAGATCTTTTATTAAGTTATTTTCAATTTAATAGACAATAATAGGATAAGCAAGATCACTGAAAGAAACATAATCACAAGGTACACAAAATTTATCCTGGGAAACCCTCATGGGGGAGAAAACCCAACAAAAATTTCCTTAATATATATTTCTAATACAATGCCAAGATAAAACACCAAACACTAGAGAATATCCAAGACTGAGCAATGCACCTCTCTCTTCTCCTTCTTCTAACTACAACTTCCTTCAAACTTGAGCACTAGATGAGTGACTTGAGTGAGTGAGTGAATGAGGTCCTAGCCTCTCTTATTTATACTAGCCGAGGAGTGCTAGGGTGGTGTCCCTTCATTAGGCAGGGTCGACTTCTCCAAATAGTGGCTAAACCCACTTTAATTAGCCCTAGGGGGAGACTTCTCAATTAACATAATTTAGTTAGGGTTTTCCCAATTCACAAAAGGGGATTTGGTCATACACAAGTCCCAACATGATCAATCCACAAAAGGGGATTGATCTATAAGATAATTACTCAATAATAAGTAGAATATTCTTCGCAGTTACAATATTTCAACACCTTCAAGGGTATTCTATGCTCAATAATGCTTGTATCATAAGTTTCCAAATCCTCATACTTCCATGCAAATACATCAACAAATTCCTTTAAAAATTTGATATATTCATCCCTTTTCTTTTCTGACAAACTATTGGATAGTTTGACATAGTTGGGATCCTCATCGGTACCTAGATTGCATTTTGTCAGATCAACATTTTCACTTGGACCTCTCACTTTCACAGCCACATCATTGTTATCAAATAATCTCTCCATGGGAATTAATCCTTTGGGAATATGATTTCTATGCAACTGGACAATCTTGTGATCTACAATCATGTTCAGGAATTTATCAGCATGTGGAATTTTCTCATCATCTGAGTCTTGATCAATGTCAAGAGCCGAAAATTCATCTACTATTTCCAGAAATATCTTTATTTCAAGATCATCTTCAAAAACCTTCCAATGCTTAACATTATCAAGTATAGAAGGTTTATATTTCACCACAACATCATACTTAAGTGTGGGAGGTAGTGGGATTTTAAAGTTACTAGCATAAACAACTAGGGAATCAACCAATGTATTATCTTCTCTGGGAACAAAGGATATGTTGAAAGCTAGGAATAAATTGTCAATAAGTACCATACCTCATTCATGTAAGTTGTCGGTATTGGATTCTTTTCTTGATATATTTTTCTGACTTGATGCACAATCAAATCTGCATCTCCAAAAAATGATAATTCTTCAATTTTCATGTCTTTTGCAACCCTAAGCCCCAAAACTAGGGCCTCATATTCTTCAATGTTGTTTGTGGTTTCAAATTCCAATTTGGAGGACAAAGTTATGAATTATTGAGAAGGATAAATGAACACAACTAGAACACCGACGCTATATTTAGAAGATGTCCCATCAAAATACATTTTCCAAGTTTGAGCACCTTGTTTAATTGTGTCACATGTTGTTGGTGATTTCTTTTTAATTTCCAGTGGTGACTGAGGAAAATCAGTAAGATGTTGAATGATAGATCCCAAATTAGTGTCAACATCATAGATAGGATGGTTTGTGGTATTTCCTTCATCACTGATAATGTATTCAAGATGTTCTTCTCTGTATAGTCTTTTTTATTAACCCCCAAAGACTAGTATAGTAGCATATGAGAGATACATTTGCAATGTCCCTCCCAACTTTTTAATCCATGATCTGGACAATACCATGCCAAATTTGTGGGGAACATCTACAGCTACAATATCCATGACTATACTCTTATTAGGTAGTTAAAAGAGAGTACCAACCAAATATTTAATCACCCCAAGGGATTTTACCTTTCTTGATTCAAGGGAATATAGATCATGATATGCTTTGGTGATTTCCAGACCCAATTCATCCATGACAGACTTAGGAATTAAGTTATGGGATGCACCTGAGTCCATAAGGAAATTTTGCAAAATTTTATTAGGTACATTCAATGAGGTGTAAAAAGGAAGAGAGGAGTCGTCTCTGTCTTCTACTAGTAGCCCCAATATAATTGCAGGTTTTCATCTTGCAAATTAACTGAATCTGTTGAATGGGAAGAAAATCCAAGCTACAACATTTTAGAAATAGACTTCTTGAAATCTTCATTCTTTATCAACTCTAGGAATGGGACAAGAATTTTAATTTTTTGGATTTCATTCTCAAATTTAAAAGAAGATGGGGACTTCAAAATTTCTTTGGTTTCTTGAATAGGAGATTTAATTAGAGGCTTATTGTTCTATTCCTCATTTCCTTTATTTGGTGCAACCATTGTTTTAGTAGAAGTATCTAATTTTTTGTGCTGATTAGATGTACTAGGCTTTCCCTCTTTTTGTTTTGACCTCAAATTGTACTTGTTTTGAGTTTCATTTGTTTTCTCTCCCTTACTTAACTCATTTAGTTGAATTCTCATTAGAGACTATCCATAAGCATATTGAGTTAGATGAGGGTAAGTAGATGTGTCCCCCAGATAGTGAATTTCTTGATTTTCTTCCTCATTTGATCCTTCTTCATCATCAACCAAATTTTTTTGGACAGGGCTTTGAACCTTTTGATCCTCTCTATTTCTCTGATCTCTTTGAAGAATTTGAGGTGCATTGTTTTGTCTTTTGAAATTGTTTCTATTTCCAAAAGCTCATGTGTTTATATTTGCTTGTCTCCCTTCAAGTTTTAGTTTTTCCATTTCTGCAGAAATTGACTTGACTAACTTAGTCAATTCATCAACTTGTGGATTAGTTCATGAAGTATAAGAAGATGAAGATTATGCCTTTTGTTTCCTTCTATCCCTATCATATTTTCCCAATAACTTATATGTTGCCAATATGTTTGATTCCACCTCTAGAGCAACATCTTGCATATGGGATAGTGAATTAGACCTTCTCTCTCCCAACATAAGACAAAATTCAGGGTCAAAGGAACTAGCATAGGTTATTTTGGTAGAATTTTCAGTAGGATTGATCTCAGTAGGGATTTTGTTATACATTTTGATCTCTTTGAAAAGTATGATACTGATTCACCTTCTTTTCTTTTGAGAGCCCCAAATTCTATGATATAATATAAAAATTTGTTTTTGTCACCCCAATTCCTTAAAAAGACATCATCTATGGCTTAAATTCCAACAATTGATCTAGGGGATAGAATTCTAAACCATTTTCTAGCTTCTCCATCGATACTTTGTACAAAAACCTTCATCCAGACATCCTCATTCTCAATATGCATATTATCAACATAGTTATAAAATGTTGCAAGATGTTCTTCTATAGTGATATATTCTTCTCCTATTAACTTAGGTGTATACTTTAGGTAATATCCTATTGGGAGAGAATTCATAGGTTGAGGAAGAACTAATGGGGCATACCTAATAGCCACAATGGCATCCATTCTGTTTCAAGGAGGATTAGCCCTTGCCATTTGATTAGGAAAAGGAGGATTCTGAATTCTGGGAGAAGTAGGAGGTGATTTGATAGGTAAAGATGCAGTCTATATAACAGGTAATTTTGGAAAAGGAAGAGTACAAAGTGGATTAATTTCATATTTAACAGAAAATGGTTGAGTCTTGGATGAGGATGGGAGAAATTCAAGAGGAACTGAGGTTCCTTCTTCCTTAGCTACTACAAATTTAAAATAATGGGGAGAAGGAGAACATAAGAGAGGAAAATATTGCAAACTCTCAAGCATAAACCAATTAACAACTTCAGGGGATCCAAGAAAATCAAAATTTTCTAGACTTTCTTCTTTTAGCTTAGGAGAAAAAGATGAATATTCTACAGGAAAATATCCTAGTTTTAACTTTATAAGAGTTTCAACAATAGGAAAATGATAAATATGAGTAAAGACAATTGGTGTATGGAAATGAGAGTCAGGTAAGTCTCCAAAAGTACCTAAGAATATGGAAGAGGAAGCTTCTTGCAAACCTTTTCTCTTATTTAGTTTTTGTTATAACCCTAAATTGCACCACACATGCTTACCTGGCATCAGGCCAACTCATATCCCTTCCTTGCCAAATCCATGCTGAACAAACTCTTGAAAATCCTCTTAAATTAAGTAACACGCGCCCTAACCCATTATTGCACGCGTTGGAACGCTGGCAGGCCTACTACTTCACGCGTTGGAACGCTGGCAGGCCTACTGCATCCCACATTTACCTAACAAAGCACAAAAACAGGAAAGTTGCCAACGGGACAAAAAGCTATGGGTCAGTTAACTGAAACTCTCGACCATGCATGGCCGAGAGTTCATCCAAAACCCTAGCTCCTTCTTGCCTATAAAAGAAGGGGTAGGGGTACTATTTGGAGGAGGAAAAATATAGTGAAGAAACTCTGCCCAATTGCCGAGTCCATTTGTCCCAACCCTTTAGCCTTTCCTCAAGCTTAAGGAGAATTAAAGCAAAGTAGTTGGAGGACAAAGAAGAGGAGGAGCCCAGGATCAGGATCAAGGAGCGGTGGTCGGTCTCGACTTTGATTGTAAGTTGATTCCTTTTGAAAATAATAAAAGAATACTTTTCCTGTCCCAATGCATGAGTTATCTATGATTTGTGTAATTTATGCTTAATTTCTAACCCTCAAGTAGGAAAATAGCATGCATGCGTAGTGTTTTGTCTTGATTGTAGGTTAACTTTGGAAGGAGCAGTGCAAGTAAGCGGGCAAAGTGCAACGAAGGATCTGCACCAAACATCAATAAAAAGGTTAGTAGTTCCTTTCCATGCCTGTGTCTTGAAAGAGGGGTTTAAGTTTTGGGGTGGTAGGTTAAAAGGTCATTTCTTTAAGGTCAAAATCTGCATGCAAATCTGACCCTATTTTTCTAGTCCGTAGGGTATTATTTCCCAACAACAGAATTGGCGACTCTACTGGGGATCTTACTTTTTAGGGTTTCCGGATTTAGTTGAGGTTTTTGGGTAGTGTAAAGGATTGGATTTTCTGTTTCTTTGCATGTCTATTTTCTGTTAGGTCAGAGCTAGTAGGGAACCTGGTTCTTTATACCAGTTTTTCCTTGATTGTTGCTTGACGATAATTATCGGGACACACAGAGGTACATGTGGCCTATAGAAGGCCTGCACATGTGTAACCCATGCCCTAACCTTTTACATCCCGCATTTGAACGCTTGCTGTAGAGGTTTCAGTAGCGTGTAGGAGTCAGAGAGATTAAGAGGCAGTCCCCTCTTCCCTGTCAGAATTATACATTCTCAGGGGGATTTCTGGATCCTATCTGAGTCTTGCTGGTTCACTGTCTTGTCTCAGTTTGCTTTATTGCATTTGTTATTTTCTGCAATTATTTTCCTTTTCTGTTAAAGAAGAAGCATCCAAGCCTTCAAGAGACCCTGGTTGTCAATACCAGAGGCCTCTTCTAGGTATGGGCTGCCTGTGTTTGGTTTTTTCTTAGAATTCATACATACATGCGGCCTGTGCAAGTGCAGCCCGTGGGTACCCACGCTCTGTTATAGCTCAGCACGCATTTGCACGCGTATTGTTTCAGTGACAGTAGTGGGCTTGACTGGTTTCTTTTCAATTAGAGTGGGGCAGTCATCCCCTCCTGTGGTGAGAAGTGTTCCTCTCAGGGGTTTGAGTCTAGGGTGGCACAGTCAGTAGGTTAGGGCCTCTTACCCTTAGCCTATTTTTTCTTAGTTGATTGTTGATAGAAAAGATAAAAAAAAAAAAAAAAAAAAGATTTTGTTTTATGGTTTTTAGACAAGTATAAGAGTCAGTGCTTTCTTGATTGCCATCGTGTGTCTTTGCTCTGGTTCTTTGCGATATGCGCTTTA
The DNA here is from genome assembly GCA_000966675.3 of Picea glauca. Classification (NCBI taxonomy): domain Eukaryota; kingdom Viridiplantae; phylum Streptophyta; class Pinopsida; order Pinales; family Pinaceae; genus Picea; species Picea glauca. The sequence continues at coordinate 543,187 of JZKD02S2390816.1, read as the reverse complement.
AGATAGAATTTTATTTAGTTTTCTTGGTTTTGTGCTTGTCGACATTTTCCCTTTGTTGCTTCATTTAGCACTTAAATAAAAAAAATAAAAATTATCTCTTTTTCATTTTCTTCTTTGTGTGAAGATTGTGTTTCTGCATCAATAGCTAGGGAGAAGTCTTTTTGTTTATAATTTTTTGCGGTGCATTTAGAGCATAAGTAGCTCGTAGTCGAGCGAAAGTTTCTTTATGTTTGCTGCATGAAATCTTAGCAAAATTGAAAAGAAAAAGAAGTCTTTCTTTGTGGAAAGTTGTTGATTTTTGCATTTAGTAAAAGTTTTGGTTTCCAACATTTTTCATTTGTTTTTGCTTTGAGTCTTTACACATCATCAGTTTCACCTTCATACCCTGTGACGTAAAAAAGCCAATAAAAGCAACGCTAATTTAAAATCTATTAGACTCTTTTGTTTGTAGGGTTCATACACTAGCTCAGGACTAGGGCCTTGGAATAGGTTGGAGAGTAAATTCTCCAAGGCCACTCAAAACCAAACATTGGAGTCTGTGATAGGGAGTGTAGAAGTCTAGTTATGTTGAAGTTATCCGAGACCATCCTCTAACACAGGGGCTAAACATGAGGTCGCGTGAGGAAAGGTAGTGGAGATAACCCCTCCAAAGTCGGGCCAAGCGTAGTGGAGAACACATATCGAGGATTTGTTGAGGGATTCCATTGTTTTCATTTGCCATGGGGCTTCGTGGGTCTTGAATCCGTTCGAGGTCCTCAGTCGTCTTCGAGACCATTTTCTCTCGATACCCTTGATAGGTTTTGGGCTTGATACCCTACTTATTGTGGTCTACCCGACTATCGACTGTACCTGCCTGGTGACTATTCGCGTGCTGGCAAACTAGTTGCCAGTCTTTTTTAGGGACATACACAGGTGACTGCGGGGGTATACCGCGGTACCTAGGATAGACATCGGGCCACTCTTTTCAAAGTATACCCAGAGGGTGCTTCCGTTTTTGAGTTGCACTTGCACCGGTAAGTTGCTCTAGTGTTGGTTGTTGTAACTATTCTTCAACTAGTTTAGTGTTTGCTTGTCTTATCTCTTAGGGGCTTCTTTTTTAGTGTGTGTTACTGTTTGAACATGTAGAATACCTTAGCGTGTCTTGGATCTTCTTACACAGTGGAGGATCCCAAGCTCCACCAGTCATGAAGGCTTCAGGGCCTGCCGCCGGTTATACTGGAGCCACCCCCACCACCATTGAGGCGAAAGCTAGACCAGCAAGGGTCTTTCAAAGCAACCGGGTTACAAACCATTGAGCCTGAACAACTCTCGGAGGAATTAGCCAACAATCTTGGTTCGGTTGAAACCCTAACCACTGATACTTGGCCATCAGTCATTGTACCAACCCAATTTTATGAACGCCTGTCAGTGCCTCACATAGCTATGGCAACAAACGTTATTACTTCCTCTGGGAATTCTTCTATTCCCATCACCGTTGCTACCACAGGAGAAGCATCTCCTAACTTGTCGTCATTGGTCTGATCCACTACCGTCTCATCCGCAACTACATCGCATAGTGTACTGACCCCATCTATCGCGGCAGCCACACCTCCCTTCACACCTAGTGCAACAGGCCCTCCGTTCTCATACGGTATTCCTAGTTCGGGAACAAGTCCTGTACTCACTTACTCCACTTTACCAACTTTGGGTCTGGGGTCAGGGAGATCTAATGCTCCTCTGCAAGGTCAACTTGGGGGCATTCTTGTCCCTTTTAATGCTTTTCCTTACGCTAGAGGTCATATCTCTCCTTCATCCCCTTCGCTCAGTGGTCTACATCAGCAGTCCGTCGGGCAGCGTACACACACGAGTTCATTTGGAGATGGGAGCCAAGGAACACCTGTGCAAACTCTGCCGATAGGTTCTTCACCGTTTGTTTGGAACAGGACGTTTGGTAAAAACACTTTTGCATCCACTGCTTTCCCATTTGGGGGCACTCCCATTTTTGGATAGTCTACTCTGGCGCAAGGTACTATTCCTGCACCGGGGACACATATACCAGGACCTTGGAACTCAGGACAAGGATCCGTTCCTTCCTATAGAATGTTGTTCTGGGGTAATTCTTTCCACAGTCAATGGAACCCCAGACAGACTTTTATGCCTCTCCCATCAGGACTGGCATGGGGTAATCCTTCCCAAAGTCCATCAAACACGATGAATGCCCAACATCCTATGTCCTTCATGGGGAATCAGCTAATGATATCTCCATAGATGAAAAATCCTTACGCTGGTCAGGGCCATGGTTTCTACCAGAATCCGGGCCAACAGCCAAACTTTTCCTGGAAACCTGGTGCCAGTCAAACCCCAGGACCCTTTTTCCCAGGCTATCAGTAGCAACCCAAACTACCTTTCCTGGTGATGTTACACTTGCCAGATTTGACAACGTTGTTAAATGATCCTATCTGTCATGATCTACATTGGCCTCCTATGCCAACGAAGTTGCCTTCTGACATTCGAAAGTTCGAGGCCAAGCCTAACGAAGATCCAGGTGATCACGTGACTACTTTCCACCTTTGGTATTCATCTAACTCATTGAAATATGACTCTGTCCAGTTGCGATTGTTTCAACGCACTCTTATCAAGAGTGCCGTGAAATGGTACATAGAGCTTGATCGCTCACGATACTCTTCTTTTGGCGAACTGGTGATGGCCTTCCTTAACCATTTTCAGTTACCTGTGAGATACGATGCCAGCATAGAGTTGCTATCTAATTTCGAACAGATGACAGTAGACCATATCTCTGATCATATCTGAGAGTGGAGATTCCGAAAGAGTCTAATCAAAGTACCAGTCCCACCAGCATTCCTGCTAGAGTGGTTCCTTAAGTATTTAGTCCCACAATTATCCAAAGACATCGTGACTTCAAGAGTTTTCTCCGAAGAAGATGCCATCATGAGGGCTCAACAGTTTGAGCTTATCTAATCTCAGTCTAGTTTATTATACAACATCCTGCGAGATGATCCATGATCAATACTGGATAAAACTAGACAGAGAGTTGGGCCACATGCCAATGGTATTGTTGTTTCAACACCAACTAAGCCCGCTGAGCAATTGACAAAGAAATTGCAACAGTTATCTATACAACACTCAATGGCCAGCCAGACTGTTGCTTTGGCTGCTCCTCCTACCCAAACATTGGAAGTACACTCTGTGCAGACGACTACCCCAAAGGCCCCCCAGCAGCCTGAAGGGAAGAAAAAACAACGAAAGAAGGGTAAGGGGGAGAAATATCCCACTGATAATGTTGGCGAGGTTACCACGGAAAAATGGAAGGCAAGGTAGTCGTGAAACTTGTGTGCGGAAGACCACCCAACCCATCTTTGTCCTTGACTTGCAGAGGCCCAAAATTTTGTCACACAGCAAGAACAAGTTGTGTTGACTAATCCCTTTCAGCATGGGCAAAATTTAACTCAAGACTCTACAAGTGTCGAAGGGGGCAGCCAAGAAACCTGCCCTCCTCCAAATAATTCCTCATCTGCGAACGTATACATGGTTCGAAGTGATGCTTTAATCACGACTAGAGCGCATGATTATAGTAAACCAAGCACCTTTGAGAAGGGTAAAGAAGCCGAAATCCCATCTCTTCCTCTACAGATTGAGAAGACGTTAGGAGAAACGATGACACGCATTCCAAAGGGTGCATTTAAGAAAGCTTCTCATAACCCAAATGCAAGGGCTGCCCAGAATTACTCTGTGGTGGAAGATTTATCACAAACCCCTTGTGCAATGTCCGCTTTGGAAGTCCTCCAAAGTTGCCCTGCTCAGAGAAAGGCCTTGCTAACTGCGTTAGGCTCTACTGAGACTTGTAACCCGGGTACCATCATGCTCGATACTACCAACTTAAAACCTCGTCTACCTTACCATGTAGCGTTTCAGATCATAGTGACTCATCCCACGAAAACTTTTACACGCAATATCTTTTGCACAGTGGTCGACAAGGGCGCCTCGACATGCGTTATGTCACTAGCATGTTGGAAGGCCATTGGCCAGCCCGCTTTGTCTCCATCACCTACTCTCCTCACTGCGTTCGACGAACATTCTTTCCGGCCACATGGCATCATTCCTTCTTTCCCTGTACAGTTAGGAGGAAAGACCATGTGCATTGAAGTAGAGGTAGTCGATGCCCCCCTCGACTATAATCTCTTGTTAGGTCATAGTTGGACTTATGCTATGCAAGCTGTGGTTGCTACAGTTTTCTGAGTCTTGTTATTTCCACATGAAGGCCGAATAGTGACCATCGATCAATTGTCCTTCTCTAGACCTGACCCAGCTTTGGGGGCATCCACGGTTCCCATGATTGATAATCCTCAAGCCGGTGTCATTAATGTAGGAGTTGGTTTGTGCCCATCTTTGATGGGTACTTTTGATTACCCACCTCCTCATGATGATGTCAAGTTTATATCGACTCACCACAAGGCTGAGATTTTTCAAGTTTCATCGTTCCACACGACTTACTTTGAGGATCCGTGGATTCTTCCTTCCCCATCAGCCAAGATGGATGAGACAGGGCACTCTGGCATGTCCATGCCCTTGTCATCCGCTGAAGTAGCGTACTCTTTAGTCCAACAAGCTTCAACCACTCCTAATTCGACTCCCGCACAAGAGTTGGATCCACCTCTAAAGCTTATCTGGGCTCAAGGTTCTCTCACCAACACCGATTCATTAGAGTTGGTCTTGCCTTCGGACGAAGCAGTAATCGAAGAAATGATCCAGGTGGATATTAGTGGCCACCCACCTCCTCCAACTGGCCCAAAACATGTTTCTGGCAATTTTGGTAATTTACTATTTTTAGCAGTTTTTAACTTCTGGGGCCATTTTGAGGCCCTAAATGATGTTTTTTGAGAAAACGTGGAGCAACGACACAGAGACACTATGATTCTTGGATCTTACAAAATACACTTGAGATAAGTTTTTTTCAAATACACTTGAGATCAGTGTTTTTCATTCACAAGATCCCAAAGGCGAGTGAAGAGGATACACACTGCTCGACTTACAAACAGACTCTAGACTCAGACTCTCTTAGACTCTCTGACTCGAATGAATCAAATGAGAGGGGTAGAGCCTTATTTATACAACTTTAAGCAGGTTACCGGTTGATGGATACTAGCAACTGCGGGTTACAAAAGATTCCTTGAAGTGGATGGGGCAGCTGTGGACTACAGTTGTTATCTCATCCCTTAGAGGCTCGGCCATATGGGGACCCATCACAACTTTTATGGAATGACTCTGACTAAAGTAATTATTCCCACTCACATGATTACACTGTGGAATTCAACAGGAACCCACAGAACTATCGGGACACCATTGTCAGCCTGATAGACATGAAAGAAATAACTTTATTACAAAGTAGGACCACTAGGCCCATCATGCTTCCATTCTATTTATTATATTATATTCTTCTATAGAATCAAAAGAGGTGTCACTATCAAATCCAAAGTGACTGCTGGGAGGAGAGCTATGATCATTTGAAAAAGGTGGAAGCCTGTTGAAACATCTGTAGAAAGGAGATCCTTTCATAGCTGGAATCAGTTCATCTTCTGGTATGCATAAATCACCAAAATAATTACTGGTAACTTTGTAGCAAGGTGGCTGAGATGGCTCAGTCTTTTGAAAATGTAGCTCACTACCCATGAAAGATAGCTTAAAAGTAAACCATCCTTCATAATGTGCAGCTTCTTGAACCTCAGCTTGAAACCATTGGATGAAAGCTTCTTTACTGGCATTAAAGAACTCAGCATCTCTAGGACAGAATGTCCAGAAAAGTATATATAACCAACCAGACCAGAAATAATGATAATCTTTGAATGGGGAGCATTCAAAGGTAATCCAGCAAGATCCATCAAATTTTGTTTGCAACATAATATTGCAATAGTCTTCATATGTAATGTTTGGTGTGTATAAAACTATATATACTTGTCCTTGAAAAGGTCCTCCAGTCAATATTCCTCTAGCGACATTCTGACTTTCTCTGAAATACCTATTATAGCTTTGTAGGTGATTATATGATTGTATCCAGAGATTTAATATATTGATACAATCAGGACATGACTTTATACATCAGACTAAACACTCAAAACAATAACAATATTTACAATTATCACACACTAGGATCCACTTGAATCCTGGTGGAGGAGCATCCCTTATGCTCAGGGAGGATGAAGCCATTTAATTGTTTTATCTCTGTCTTTAGTTGGAGCTACTTCTCTAGTAAGTAGATCAGCAACACAATTGTCTTTTCCTAGCTTATATTAGATCTCAAAATCGAATCCGTCAAGCCACAAGCTCCAACGAAGAATTTTTTTATTTCCCTATTCCAATAACATTTGATTAGATAACATTCCTTTCATATGTTTCAGGTCTGTTCTAACAATAAAATGTATAGGTTTAAGAAACATCCTGAATTTTTTAATGCCATTTTTTACAGCAAGAATTTCTTTATGAGAGGAAGGATATCTTGAATTTGCATCGCTAAAACATCCAGAAGTATAAATGCAGACTTCTTCCAGCTTGGGGCCATTCTTCTATAATAGTACTGCTGCCCATGTGTCATTAGATGCATCAGTTTCCAAGACTAGTTGTAGTGACATATCTGGAAGATACAATTTAGGTAGGTTCTGGATTTTCTGCTTGATGATTTGAGCAACTTGAGTCATTTTGTAATTCCATGGTATAGCTTTACTCAGCCTTTTCTAGAGTATCCGAACATTTTTACCTTGGTTCTCATAGAACTATCGGATGTAATTTAAACAACCAAGGAATATCTGTAGCTGTTTGTGGTCAAGGATTTCATCAGGGAAATCGGAAAGCTTTTTGAGAACATGATCTTGGAGTTCTACTTCTCCTTTAGATAGTATTAACCCAAGATACTCAATCTTTGTCTGTGCCCAACAAAGCTTTGAACAATTGAGCACTAATCCATTCTTATACAAAAGATCATACACAAATTTTAAATGTTGTACATGTGCTTTACAATCTACAGAGCAAACAAGTAAATCGTCAATATATACAATGACAAAACTTAAATGTTTGAAGATATCATCCATTCACTTTTGGAATTCTGATGGAGCATTCTTCAAACCAAATGGCATAACTCTCCACTGATATTGTCCATTAGGAACAACAAATGCAGTTTTATATCTATCTTTAGGGATTATCCCTATTTGCCAAAATCCGCTTTTTAAATCAAACTTGCTGAAGATGTTGCACTTCCCAATCTTTGAAAATAGTAATTCTTTAGAAGGCAAAAGAAATCTAATAGGAAGAAAAGAATCATTTAATGCTCTGTAATTTATAACCATTCTAGGTTTTCCTATTTTTCCTCACTGTGTTTATTAACATAGAAGGCAAGACAAGCCCAAGGGCTTCTACTTACTTCTATAAACTTTCTCTCTAGTAATTCTGATATCTCCTTTTGGCAATATTCACATTCAGTAGGAGACATATGATTAGCAGAGGCCTTTTAAGGTTTGGGAATGTAATCTTCCTTGTATGGAAGGCTAACAAAATATTGTTCTCTGGTCCAAAAGGCATTGGGATAGTCTGATGTACAATCAGACTCTATCTTTTCCTTGATGTCTTTTATCATCTCCATTCCATGCTTTTCAGCATGTCCAATTATCTTTTGGATGCGTATCAGGCTGCTTGCAGATTTCTCTACTTGTTGCAAATTCTGTTTGACTGCAATTCTTGTCTCATAAGTGGACTTACTTGGTATCCTTAAAGTGTTACCCAAAATAACAAGCTGTACAAAATTATTTCCTATAGTTAAGGGTAAACATTTATTTACAAAATCTTGTCCTAAAAGTATATCTGCACCAGTGTCGAAACTGTATAGATTTACATATACTCTTTCTTCCTGTAGGTATATTGGAAAGTTTGGAGAAATATATTTGATTTTCAACTCAGTTTTATTAACAACTCTGAATGATATATCTATTGGCTACCAATAATATTCTGGTATGGCTCCATGCTTAGCATAGGAATTCATTGCACCTGTATGTAATTGTGCATCTAGAGTGTATTGCAGATAACCTTGGACTTTAATATTTACATGGATAATTACTCTGTCATCTAAGCCTTTAACTTGCTTAGATTCTATGAGATCAAAGTCTGACTCTTCATTAAATATCTCTTTTTCTAATTCTTCATCTTTCTTCTTCTTGAGATATTGTAATTCCTCTTTCTGCATTTTTAAGGTTTGCCATAATTCTTTCACTAATGCTTCTTTTTCTTTTATTGACTCCTTAAGGTGGAATATAGTATTGTCTAAAGATTCTTATTCTACTGATATTTCTTGAATAGGTTCAGAAATCTTGACAGTACCTTTTGCCTTAGCCTTTATTGCATGTTTTGAAGCTTTTGTGAATTCAGCATCAGTGGGAGTATAATGGTGGATATTCACCACGCTTGGATGCTGAACGGTATTAATTTGCTCAGTAAGGTGGGAAATGTGAGAAGCATAACGGTCAGAAAGATGGAATTGTCCAGGAGTTAGAGTAGATAGTTTTGCTTGTAAAGAAGACCTCTGTTGAAGAAGGGCATTGAGGTCAACGTAGGGTGTCATCATTTTAATGTCAAGGAAGTTTAAAGTTTCTTTGATCTGAGAAGTATCAGATTCAACATCAGACATATGGTTGTAAGGAGTGTCATCTAGGGAGAAGTCACTATCCTCAGTAAGGGATAGGTATTCACCATCTGAATGGCGATCAACCAGTTCCCATTCTGAAGGATCATATCCAGACTGGAAGAGATCCATGATTTTATGGTGGAACTTAGTTTTATGCCGCAGAGGACACTGAGAAGCCCAGTGGCTAGGTTTTTTACAGATAAAGCAGGAAGAAGGCTTTGCTTTTGCATTCTGTGGTCGGCGTCGAAAGAAAGCTTTTTTCTTGGTTTGACTGTTGCTAGAGAATTTACGAGGAGTTTTACGTATCAGTCTTCTCTTCTGAGTTTTACATTGGTAACAATCACATTCATGCTTGCTAAAATTCTTTGCTTTCTTTTTCTGGTTACAACCAAAACTGAATGTTTCTGTGAAAACATCACAAACAGAAGAATCGAAACCTAGTTGTTTCTTCAAGGACTTATTAGTCTTCTTCCTTAGACATTCTTTTTGCAGAGCTGTTATTATTTTCTCTTGCAGACCAGCTGGAGATAATTCAAATATATCAATTTCTAAATCATCCAATCTTTCTCTAACTAGTTCTGGTACTTTTCCAGGCATAGCAGATAAGTATTTCCTAAGATATGCTATATTTTCTGGATTAGGTACCTTATATAAAAGATCTTGCATGGTACAAAATAATTTAGGAAGCTGGGATAGATGGCACAGTTGTTGGTTCATATACAAATCAGCAAAATGATTTGTATCAAGTTTGATATTGCCATAGAACTCATGCACAACTACTTTTACAAGCTCATCAACTGGTTTCTCATGATTGAATATTTTGAGCTTGCTTTTGGGTGTAACTCTTTCCCACCAAATTCCTAGATTTCCAGTAAATCCCCAAGTAATCCTTAGAGCTGAATCACTCCAAGAGACCTTATCTTTAAATATCATTTTCTAGGTCTTTGCCAAGCTTGTCATTTCTGAATGACCATCATAATCTCAGTTTTTGATTTGCAATTAAGATTGGAGACTGGAGCACTCTCTATATTAGAATTAGAGAGAGTAGGATGGCTATCTGTATTGGCTGGGTCTATGGGGGCTTTTTTAGTTGTACCATACTTTGCATTGCACCATTTTTCCCAAGTAGTTTGGAAAGAAGTTCCTGCTGTTTCTTCTTCTGAAGGCTTTGGTGCATCAAAGGATTCTCCATGTGACATGCTTTCGTCACCATCTATAACTTTAAGAAAAAAATCATGGTCAATTCTACTATGTGCTACTTGTCTTATCTGATCTTCTAATTCATAAGATTGAGACTTGACTAACTCTATTTTATTTACAGCAATTTCTAAAACTTCAGCAATTCTGGCTAAAGTTGGATTAGGGACTTCAGAGGCTATTTGTTTGAGAGTTAGTTGTTTATGTTCCTCTGGAGAGCTAGCAGAACCAAACCATTTGAAAGAGGCATCTCTTTCAATATCTTCAATCAAAATTGGGGAAGAAGGTTTTATTTCTTCTTCATAAGAATCTTTCAAAATAAATACAGCAGTTTGAATTATTTCTAATTTCTCAAGAATTTTGTAAGATCCAAGCGTCATAGTGTCTCTGTGTAAAAATTGGTATCAGAGCTAGTTTCTGCCTGAGCAGTCGGCCAGGAGCCTGTCTAGTCTTCTTTCGAGAAGACATAAGACTAAAAGCCCTACTTTTCTGTGTAGTTATAGCTTATTAAGTCTATAATGTCTGTAATACATGCCTCCTGCATGATAGTGTAATTTTGAGATCAGTTGATTAATATATGAGAAGATTATTGTGAAGTGGTTCTATTTTGAACGAGCCTTGTGTCTAAAGTATATGATTGCGAGACATGCAAATATCCAGTGTTAATTGATGTGATCTGCTTGACTGTGGTCTCCAGCTACTGCTGTAGGACAAGTAATACAACCATTGTTTCCAAAGTAGGCGTGGAGTGCTGCATAGTCCTTTTCCCATAGTAAGTTCAATTTTACCACTTAACATATTTGCTTACCTGCAATACTCTAAGTATACTGTCAGAAGTTGCAGTAGTTACAAATGGATTCACAAAAGAGTAATTCTTCTTATGATTTGTCTGCTGATGTCAAATATAAACCTTCTAAGTGGTATTCCCATTTTCTTAGTCAGTCTTCGTCTAGTTGTTCTAAAGCCTTATATAATACTAGACTAATAGCTCAAGAATATGAGCTAGATGTTAACTGGCAAATGCCTGAATTTGACCCTAGTAAAATATATAATCTTCCTATGTTCAAATTCCGTGCTACTACTCTTATTAGGTATTGTTCTAATAATGTGCCAATCTCTCTTGGTCAGTCTGTCTACCAGATTCCTCTCATCCAACAATATGATATCGAATGGGGTTTGGAGCATGATTATAAATATGTCCATATTGGATTGATTCAATTTGGAATTAACCCTTTAGTCAGACCAGGTCTGGATACTTCTTTCTTAACCTACATCATTGATTCCAGACATAATACTTTTTCTGACGCCCTTATTTCTGGATTCCAAGCTCCTCTACATAATGGTCTAGTATGGTCTTCTGTTGTTCCAAGATATCAAGTTTCCCTCACAGACCCATATAGCAATTCCCTTCTGCAAGCCTATGTACAGTTTGTTGGCTTTAATATGGCTGAAGGATATAATATTGCCCAATTGCATACAACCATCTGTCTTCGCTTTGTTTCTACTACTATGCCTGCATTAAATCCTAAACTCTTGCAGCGCGCCACTAATGAAAGCGTGGTGGTTGGTCCTGGCAATGTTTCTCCCCTTACTCTGGGTTTTGCTAAACTCACTGCAGTAGAAGAATGGTCTGCAGATTATCAACCTATTTCTTCCTTGATTGAACCTCCAATGCCTCAAGAATTAAAGGTTGAAACTAACTCATTAGGAAGAAATGTTTTAAAAATGGGTAGATCTCAGAGCACTAGAATACAAGACCTAGAAAGACAAATGTCTTCACTATCCACTAGTACTTCTGGTTCTATATCAAGAACACCCTCTGACAGACAGACAACCACTCCTTCTCCTAGAAAAACTCTTGTATATAAATATATTTCAAGTAGAAGTAAATTAGATGATCATCTTCTCACCCATCAGAAAGGTTCCAAAAATTGTTATTACTGCCAAATATAGTTTCCAACCCAAGAACCTCCCTCTGATTCTTCTGTAAATACAGATCTATCTCATTATCCACTTGCTCCTAAAACATTTAGGACTTATCAAACTAAACAAGAACATAATGGAAAGCATCCTAATTGTACAGCATACCAAGACTTAGCTATTCCTATGATAAAAACGATTAATGCCCCTTTGCCAAGAAGTGGTAGGGAGGAAAAAACCTGAACTACCATATAGAAATCTAGGACCGGGTAATCATGTACCTAAATTCCAGAATGATATGGTAGCTGACATAGATTTCATCAAATATAGGAAAGCTGATATTGATCCTCCTCAATATATTGTGAGACTTCAAAATTATGCAAACTACCAGTCGGTCTGTCTTGCCCAAAACATAGGTGATATAGCACAAGACCTAGCTCAAACTAAGATTCATCTAAATGGTTTTCATTCTGATATTGATTCTTTAGAATAAAATCAAGATCAAATGAAGTCCCAATTAGATAAAATTCTTGAGAAATTAGAAATAATTCAGACTATTGTATTTACTCTTAAAGATTCTGATGAAGAAGAAATAAAACCTTCTTCCCCAATTTTGATTGAAGATATTGAAAGAGATGCCTCTTTCAAATGGTTTGGTTCTGCTATCTCTCCAGAGGAACATAAACAACTAACTCTCAAACAAATAGCCTCTGAAGTCCCTAATCCAACTTTAGCCAGAATTGCTGAAGTTTTAGAAATTGTTGTAAATAAAATAGAGTTAGTCAAGTCTCAATCTTCTGAATTAGAAGATCAGGTAAGACAAGAAACACATAGCAGAATTGAACATGATTCTTTTCTTAAAGTTATATATGGTGACGAAAGCATGTCACATGGAGAATCCTCTGATGCACCAAAGCCTTCAGAAGAAGAAACAACAGGAACTTTTTTCCAAACTGCTTGGGAAAAATGGTGCAATGCAAAGTATGGTACAACTAAAAAAGCCCCCATAGACCCATCCAATACAGATAGCCATGCTACTCTCTCTAATTCTAATATAGAGAGTGCTCCAGTCTCCAATCTTAATTGCAAATCAAAAACTGAGATTATGATGGTCATTCAGAAATGGCAAGCTTGGGCAAAGACCCAGAAAATGATATTTAAAGATAAGGTCTCTTGGAGTGATTTAGCTCTAAGGATTACTTGGGGATTTACTGGAAATCTAGGAATTTGGTGGGAAAGAGTTACACCCAAAAGAAAGATCAAAATATTCAATCATGAGAAACCAGTTGATGAGCTTGTAAAAGCAGTTGTGCATGAGTTCTATGGCAATATCAAACTTGATACAAATCATTTTGTTGATTTGTATATGAACCAACAACTGTGCCATCTATCCCAGCTTCCTAAATTCTTTTGTACCATGCAAGATCTTTTATATAAGGTACCTGATCCAGAAAATATAGCATATCTCAGGAAATACTTATCTGCTATGCCTGGAAAAGTACCAGAACTAGTTAGAGAAAGATTGGATGATTTATAAATTGATATATTTGAATTATCTCTAGCTGGTCTGCAAGAGAAAATAATAACATCTCTGCAAAAGGAATGTCTAAGGAAGAAGACTAATAAGTCCTTGAAGAAACAACTAGGTTTCGATTCTTCTGTTTGTGATGTTTTCATAGAAACATTCAGTTTTGGTTGTAACCAGAAAAAGAAAGCAAATAATTTTAGCAAGCATGAATGTGATTGTTCCCAATGTAAAACTCAGAAGAGAAGACTGATACGTAAAACTCCTCGTAAATTCTCTAGGAATAGTCAAACCAAGAAAAAAGATTTCTTTCAATGCCGGCCACAGAATGCAAAAGCAAAGCCTTCCTCCTGCTTTATCTGTAAAAAGCCTGGCCACTGGGCTTCTCAGTGTCCTCTGTGGCATAAAACTAAGTTCCACCATAAAATCATGGATCTCTTCCAGTCTGGATGTGATCCTTCAGAATGGGAATTGGTTGATCATTGTTTAGATGGTGAACACCTATCCCTTACTGAGGATAGTGACTTCTCCCTAGACGACACTCCTTACAACCAGATGTCTGATGTTGAATCTGATACTTCTCAGATCGGAGAAACTTTAAACTTCCTTGACATTAAAATGATGACACCCTATGTTGACCTCAATGCCCTTCTTCAACAGAGGTCTTCTTTACAAGCAAAACTGTCTACTCTGACTCCTAGACAATTCCAGCTTTCTGACCATTATGCTTCTCAAATTGCCTGCCTTACTGAGAAAATTAATACCGTTCAGTAGCCAAGCGTGGTGAATATCCACCATTATACTCCCACTGATGCTGAATTCACAAAAGCTTCAAAACATGCAATAAAGGCTAAGGCAAAAGGTACTATCAAGATTTCTGAACCTATTCAAGAAATATCAGTAGAAGAAGAATCTTTAGACAATACTATATTCCACCTTGAGGAATCAATAAAAGAAAAAGAAGCATTAGTGAAAGAATTATGGCAAACCTTAAAAATGTAGAAAGAGGAATTACAATATCTCAAGAAGAAGAAAGATGAAGAATTAGAAAAAGAGATATTTAATGAAGAGTCAGACTTTGATCTCATAGAATCTAAGCAAGTTAAAGGCTTAGATGACAGAGTAATTATCCATGTAAATATTAAAGTCCAAGGTTATCTGCAATACACTCTAGATGCACAATTACATACAGGTGCAATGAATTCCTATGCTAAGCATGGAGCCATACCAGAATATTATTGGTAGCCAATAGATATATCATTCAGAGTTGTTAATAAAACTGAGTTGAAAATCAAATATATTTCTCCAAACTTTCCAATATACCTACAGGAAGAAAGAGTATATGTAAATCTATACAGTTTCGACACTGGTGCAGATATACTTTTAGGACAAGATTTTGTAAATAAATGTTTACCCTTAACTATAGGAAATAATTTTGTACAGCTTGTTATTTTGGGTAACACTTTAAGGATACCAAGTAAGTCCACTTATGAGACAAGAATTGCAGTCAAACAGAATTTGCAACAAGTAGAGAAATCTGCAAGCAGCCTGATACGCATCCAAAAGATAATTGGACATGCTGAAAAGCATGGAATGGAGATGATAAAAGACATCAAGGAAAAGATAGAGTCTGATTGTACATCAGACTATCCCAATGCCTTTTGGACCAGAGAACAATATTTTGTTAGCCTTCCATACAAGGAAGATTACATTCCCAAACCTTAAAAGGCCTCTGCTAATCATATGTCTCCTACTGAATGTGAATATTGCCAAAAGGAGATATCAGAATTACTAGAGAGAAAGTTTATAGAAGTAAGTAGAAGCCCTTGGGCTTGTCTTGCCTTCTATGTTAATAAACACAGTGAGGAAAAATAGGAAAACCTAGAATGGTTATAAATTACAGAGCATTAAATGATTCTTTTCTTCCTATTAGATTTCTTTTGCCTTCTAAAGAATTACTATTTTCAAAGATTGGGAAGTGCAACATCTTCAGCAAGTTTGATTTAAAAAGCGGATTTTGGCAAATAGGGATAATCCCTAAAGATAGATATAAAACTGCATTTGTTGTTCCTAATGGACAATATCAGTGGAGAGTTATGCCATTTGGTTTGAAGAATGCTCCATCAGAATTCCAAAAGTGAATGGATGATATCTTCAAACATTTAAGTTTTGTCATTGTATATATTGACGATTTACTTGTTTGCTCTGTAGATTGTAAAGCACATGTACAACATTTAAAATTTGTGTATGATCTTTTGTATAAGCATGGATTAGTGCTCATCCATTCAAAGCTTTGTTGGGCACAGACAAAGATTGAGTATCTTGGGTTAATACTATCTAAAGGAGAAGTAGAACTCCAAGATCATGTTCTCCAAAAGCTTTCCAATTTCCCTGATGAAATCCTTGACCACAAACAACTACAGAGATTCCTTGGTTGTTTAAATTACATCCGACAGTTCTATGAGAACCAAGCTAAAGATGTTCAGATACTCCAGAAAAGGCTGAGTAAAGCTATACCATGGAATTACAAAATGACTCAAGCTGTTCAAATCATCAAGCAGAAAATCCAGAACCTACCTAAATTGTATCTTCCAGATATGTCACTACAACTAGTCTTGGAAACTGATGCATCTAATGACACATGGGCAGCAGTACTATTACAGAAGAATGGCCCCAATATGGAAGAAGTCTACATTTATACTTCTGGATGTTTTAGCGATGCAGAGTCAAGATATCCTTCCTCTCATAAAGAAATTCTTGCTGTAAAAAACAACATTAAAAAATTCAAGATGTTTCTTAAACCTATACATTTTATTGTTAGAACAGACCTGAAACATATGAAAGGAATGTTATCTAATCAAAGGTTATTGGAACAGGGAAATAACAGAATTCTTCATTGGAGCTTGTGGCTTGACGGATTCGATTTTGAGATCCAATATAAGCCAGGAAAAGACAATTGTGTTGTTGATCTACTTACTAGAGAAGCAGCTCCAACTAAAGACAGAGATAAAACAATTAAATGGCTTCATCCTCCCTGAGCATAAGGGATGCTCCTCCACCAGGATTCAAGTGGATCCTAGTGTGTGATAATTGTAAATATTGTTATTGTTTTGAGTGTTTAGTCTGATGTATAAAGCCATGTCATGATTGTATCAATATATTAAATCTCTGGATACAGTCATATAATCACCTACAAAGCTATAATAGGTATTTCAGAGAAAGTCAGAATGTCGCTAGAGGAATAATGACTAGAGGACCTTTTCAAGGACAAGTATATATAGTTTTATACACACCAGACATTACATATGAAGACTATTGCAAGATTATGTTGCAAACAAAATTTGATGGATCTTGCTAGATTACCTTTGAATGCTCCCCATTCAAAGATTATCATTATTTCTGGCCTGGTTGGTTATATATACTTTTCTGGACATACTGTCCTAGAGATGCTAAGTTCTTCAATGCCAGTATAGAAGCTTTCATTCAATGGTTTCAAGCTGAGCTTCAAGAAGCTGCACATTATGAAGGATGGTTTACTTTTAAGCTATCTTTTATGGGTAGTGAGCTACATTTTCAAAAGACTGAGCCATCTCAGCCACCTTTCTACAAAGTTACCAGTAATTATTTTGGTGATTTATGCATACCAGAAGATGAACTGATTCCAGCTATGAAAGGATCTCCTTTCTACAGATGTTTCAGCGGGCTTCCACCTTTTTCAAATGATCACAACTCTCCTCCCAGCAGTCACTTTGGATTTGATAGTGACACCTCTTTTGATTATATAGCAGAATATAATATAATAAATAGAATGGAAGCATAATGGGCCTAGTTTTCCTACTTTGTAATAAAGTTATTCCTTTCATGTCTATCGGGCCGACAGTGGTGTCCCGACAGTTCTGTGGGTTCCTGTTGAACTCCACAGTGTAATCATGTGAGTTGGAATAATTACTTTAGTCAGAGTCATTCCGTAAAAGTTGTGATGGGTCCCCATATGGCCGATCCTCTAAGAGATGAGATAACAGCTGTAGTCCATAGCTGCCCCATCCACTTCAAGGAATCTTTTGTAACCGGAAGTTGCCAGTATCCATCTATCGGTAACCTACTTAAAGTTGTATAAATAAGGCTCTACCCCTCTCATTTGATTCATTCGAGTCAGAGAGTCTGAGAGAGACTGAGTCTAGAGTTTGTTTGTAAGTCGAGCAATGTGTATCCTCTTCACTCGCCTTCGAGATCTTGTGAATGAAAAACACTGATCTCAAGTGTATTTGAAAAACACTGATATCAAGTGTATTTTGTAAGATCCAAGCGTCATAGTGTCTCTGTGTAAAAATTGGTATCAGAGCTCTGAATGATATATCTATTGGCTGTCAATAATATTCTGGTATGGCTCCATGCTTAGCACAGGAATTCATTGCACCTGTATCTAATTGTGCATCTAGAGTGTATTGCAGATAACCTTGGACTTTAATATTTACAGGGATAATTACTCTGTCATCTAAGCCTTTAACTTGCTTAGATTCTATGAGATCAAAGTCCGACTCTTCATTAAATATCTCTTTTTCTAATTCTTCATCTTTCTTCTTCTTGAGATATTGTAATTCCTCTTTATGCATTTTTAAGGTTTGCCATAATTCTTTCACTAATGCTTCTTTTTATTTTATTGATTCCTCAAGGTGTAATATAGTATTGTCTAAAGATTCTTCTTCTACTAATATTTCTTGAATAGGATCAGAAATCTTGACAGTACCTTTTGCCTTAGCCTTTATTGCATGTTTTGAAGCTTTTGTGAATTCATCATTAGTGGGAGTATAATAGTGGATATTCAAAAGTTGTATTTCTCAGATAGATCTTTCCAATGAGCTATCATACGCCTAAAACAGAGATCATATGCAAAAGTTACGACCCCGGGAAGTTGATGCACCAACTTACCCAAACGAGGCCCACATGACTTTTGGCACTTCATCTCCCAGGGTTAGGTTTTTGGATGTCTAGGGTTTTTGGCATTCCTGCTTATTGTAAAAAGGCCTTCAAAGCCTGATTATAGTCATCTTCTCACAGATGCGAGTGGCCATCACATCTCTTCTCAGAGATAAGCTACCACCATTCTAGCAAGTCTTTCACTCTGTACTTTTACAGTCTCTGTACATTTATTTCATTAATAGAAATCGTGTATTATTGTATATCTATGTTTATGGTTGCATATCTAATACATTTATGTTATATTATTGAATATCTGCAATATCTCTGTGCATTTCTTTATTATATCTCCACTATCATTTCGTGCCGAAAATAATCCGGATTAGTGGTATCAGAGCAGGCTACTCTTGATTGTTTTTTTCAATGCATGTCCCCGACGAGGTCCGAGTATAGAAAGTTGGGTCTTGAGCTTGTCTCTCTTGAAGAAAATTGCTCTCGCACACCCAAGAAACCCTCAATGGAGGAAGAAAAGAAAATCGATGGAGCAGACAATCCTATCAGTCTATTGCTTGAGCAAGCTCTCACGCGACAGAGGGACGAAATGATGGAGAATTTTTCCTACATCCTTCAATGCTTGCCAATAGCATCAGGCGCATCTTCATCAAGCGGCCACTTTGGAGGCACCTCGCCTTTCAAGGTACAGGTTAATTTTGATATTCCCATATTTGAAGGTCAAATAGATGTAGATGCCCTAGATAAATGGTTAA
>JZKD02S2390816.1:510657-522384 GCA_000966675.3 Picea glauca | reverse complement strand
TTCAACAAGCTAAGCAATGCCACTTCTCCAGCAAGGCAAGCAGATCACCAAGATTCAGATTCAGCAATCGCTTTCCCCTCTCCCCTGGGAACTCAACGCAATGGAGACCATTGCTCCTTAAGGAGGGAGGATTGATCCAGGTGGATATCATTGGCCACCCATCTCCTCCAACTGGTCCAAAACATGTTTTTGGCAATTTTGGTAATTTACTATTTTTAGCAGTTTTTAACTTTCGAGGCCATTTTGAGGCCCTAAATGATGTTTTTTGAGAAAACGAGGAGCAACATGGATCGTATATCAATGTTTCTCACCCAAAAGTTGTATTTCTCGGATAGATATTTCCAACGAGCTATCATACGCCTAAAACGGAGATCGTATGCAAAAGTTACGACCCCGCGAAGTTGATGCACCAACTTACCCAAACGGGGCCCACATGACTTTTGGCGCTTCATCTCCCAGGGTTAGGTTTTTGGATGTCTAGGGTTTTTGGCATTCCTGTTTATTGTAAAAAATCCTTCAAAGCCTGATTATAGTCATCTTCTCATGAATGCGAGTAGTCGTCACATCTCTTCTCATAGATAAGCTACCACCATTCTAGCGAGTCTTTCACTCTATACTTTTACAGTCTCTGTACATTTATTTCATTAATAGAAATCGTGTATTACTATATATCTATGTTTATGGTTGCATCTATGATACATTTCTGTTATATTATTGAATATATGCAATATCTCTGTGCATTTATTTATTATATCTCCACTCTCATTTCGTGCCGAAAATAATCTGGATCAAGCAATGACTAGTCCAGAAAAACCTTGGGAAGATCTTCATCACAGATCATATTTCCTCCCAGCGTTACACCGAATCGAGGTAGGAGAATTCACTATCACCATGAAGGGAGATTAGCCGTGTCCTATTAACCTCTTATCTACACTAGAAATTTATGTTGAGGGCAATATGGTGACTATCGCTGAAACTATACCTATCAACATCTCCCAAAACCCTGGCGTCATGGAGAATGTCTTCGTCAGAGCGGATTGCTCCCCCGAAGAGATTCAAATTTACACGGATCTTTTCAAAGAGTTCCGCGATGTTTTTGCCTGGTCTTATGAGGAAATTCCAGGCATCGATCTGAAAATAGTTGAACATGAAATTACAACGTATCCTGATGCTAAGCCTGTTCGACAAAAAATTCGTCCAGTCAATCCTAGGAAAGCAGTAGCCATTAAGACTGAGGTTGAGAAATTGCTCAAGGCAGGGTTCATTTACCCTATTCATTTGACTCAATGGGTGTCAAACTCCATGTCAGTCAATAAAAAACAAGGCACGATTCGTGTATGTACCGATTTCCATGATTTGAACAAGGCATGTCCAAAAGATAATTATCCAACCCCATTCATCGACCAGATCATTGATGAATGTGTCGGTTGTGAAGCTTTTTCATTCACAGATAGTTTTTCAGGCTATAATCAAATTCAAATCAAACCTGAGGACCAACACAAAACGACATTCATTTGTCCATGGGGTACATTCACCTATTGAAAGATGCCTTTTGGCCTCAAGAATGTTGGAGCCACTTTCCAATGGGCCATGTCTTTTGCGTTTCATGACCCCAAACATATAGTCGAGGCCTATCTAGATGATTTGGCATCATGCTCTTGCAAGTGAAAGGATCATCCTATGCACCTCCGACTAATCTTCGAACGCTGTCACTACTTCAGGATTTGCTTGAATCCCAACAAGTGCAGCTTTTGCATCTCGTCAGGACGTTTGTTAGGTTTCATCATTTCAACAACAGGGATCATGGTTGATCCTCTTAAGGTGGAGGCAATAATCTAGTTGCCCCCCCCACGCACAATCTTACAACTTCAAAGTCTTCAAGGCAAGGCGAACTTCTTACGACGCTTCATCGCCAACTATGCCGAAATCACCAAGGGATTTATGCGTTTACTGAAAAAAGATGTTCACTTTTTCTGGGACAAAGCCACTCAATGCTCTTTCGACGCATTAAAACACGCCCTCACTACTGTACCTTTGCTATGGCCACCTAATTATAACAAATATTTCTTATTATATCTGGCTACCGCAGAGTCAACCATAGGCATGGTTTTAGTTCAGGAAGATGATTCATTTTTAGAATACGTGATCTATTACCTGAGTCGAGGCCTCGTAGGATCGGAACTTAATTATTCCCATCTAGAAAAAATTGCATTGGCAGCAGTTCATGCTGTTCAATGGTTCCGTCACTATGTTATGTTTCACAAGACCACCATCGTCGCTGTCGTAAATCCCTTCTAGTACATGTTGACACGACACATTATCGACAGAAAAATCAGTAGATGGATGGTCATCCTCCAAGAATTTGACTTAGATTTCATTTCAGCAAAGTCCAAGAAGTCATTGGTCTTGGCAGAACTTATTTCGGAGCTTCTGGTTGAGTCAGGTGACATTGTGCCTAAGGAATCGCCTATCCAGGGGGATATGTTTTTGATTGAATCGTCAGACCCCTGGTATGGAGATATACTGATCTATCTCTAGACTTTGAAGTGCCCCACCTCTTCTTCTCATGACGAGCGTCGGTGGATACACCATCAGGCTAAGAATTATCTCATACTTTATGATACGTTGTATCAGAGAGGTGTAGATTGCATTTTGTGTCGATGTCTCACTCATCAGGAGGACGTCATAGTGCTCAATGATTGTCATACAGGAGCTTGTGGCGATCACTTATCTGGGTTGGCAACAACCCAAAAGATTTTATGAGCAATCTACTTTTGGCCCACACTTATGAAAGATTGTATCGAGTCGGTCAAGAAGTGCCATCCGTGCCAAATCTTATCATGGAAGATGAGGGCATATCTAGCTCCCATGTTTCCTGTCATCACAGTCGGTCCCTTCACTAAGTGGGGGATTGATTACACTACATGCAACCCCCCATCAGCAAGGGGGCACCACTATATCATTGTAGTTGTCGACTACTTCACTAAGTGGGTCAAAGCTATGCCGACGTTCAAAGATGATGGAGAGACTACACCTCTCTTCTTATTCAACCAAATTATAGCACTGTTCGGCGTCCTGAGAGAGATCGTCACTGACCATGGCAGTCACTTTCAGAACCAAATGATGTTCGAATTAACATCAAAGCTTGGGTTACGGCAGGAACACTCAACACCTTACTATCCCCAAGCCAATGGGCAGGTGGAAGCTATAAACAAAACTCTTAAGACTATTCTACAGCGAACTATCAACTCATCCAAGTCAAACTGGCATTTGATGTTATACTCAGCATTATGGTCTTACCAAACATTAGTTAAGACTGCAACCAGTTTCTCACCTTTTCAACTCATTTATGGGCTGGAGGCAGTCTTGCCCATAGAGTGTCAAATCCCATCTCTAAAATTGGTAGTACAGTTATTGCCAGACACTTCTCCACTTGAAGAACGGTTAGTACACCTTGAGCATCTTGATGAGCAGCGTTGCGATGCATCCCTAGCCAACGAGGCTCATAAACATAAGTTCAAGTGTCAATATGATAGGTCCGTTCGTCTTCGGGTTTTTTCTGAGGGCGACCTTGTCCTGGTCTATGACCAAGACAAGGACCCCCTGGGGGCAAAAAAGTTTAAACCCATATGGTTCAGACCCTTCATTATTAAGGAGGTTTTAAAAATGGGTGCTTATCATTTGGTCGATTTTGAAGGGAATGCTTTGGCAGAGCCTAGAAATGGGCTCTACCTCAAGAAGTATTACTCATAGAATGGTCACTGTGGGTAACTTTTTGTAACATATGTATAGTCTTTGTACTATTACTTTTTTACATTTCTTTTAAAACATGTTATGGATGTGTCATTGATGTTATCTTTCGTCAATATGGCAGATGTCAAGTGAGTCTGAGGTGTTCGTTGGGTATGTGGATGGTGTTAGTCGACACACGCGGAGGCTTGCCTCCGCATCTTGGGTAATCTTTACACCACAGGGTCAGTTGTTATCTTCCGGAGGTATATGCTTAGGTGACACCACGAATAATGTCACTAAGTATAGTGCAGTTATTGAGTTGCTTCATGACGCTTTGTCATTTGGTATCTCTCGTCTCCGGGTCTATCTAGACGCTCAACTGGTTGTGTCACAGCTAAACAGAATATACCGGGTTCATGACCCGACTTTACACCGACGATTCCTTAGGGTACGTCTCTTAGAACACAACTTTGACTATATCACGTATTTTCATGTTCCTAGGAGTTTAAATCAAATCACAGATACTCTAGCTAATCACATTTTAGATTGGCATCTTGCTCACATATAAAAAGATCATGAACATAAACATGTAAATACATTTTTTTACGCATAATCCATAAGACACAAAAAAGAGATAAAAACCATATATAAACATCATAAAAATCCTTAGAGTACATAGATGGGCGCAAGCGCCTCACAAGTGGGAACAATAACGAGTCACTGGGCTTATGCCCTCAAAAAATATATACATATCGGTGCTCGTGGCACATAAAAAGTCTCAAAGTCTGCTTAGGGCCTATCGGCCCTGTTATAATCATGAACAGCCTGGGCTAAACACCTAAACAATCGGACCCATGTCCGAGGTGCCCCCACAACATGAGTCTACATGGAGGGCGGTAGGTCCTCTATCTCTGCCATGGGAACTGTGTGAGTGAGTGCAGTAAAGTTTTTCTCAATTCGCCTCAAGACCCTCTTGGCCTCTCCTGCTGGGAGGTTCCCTGCTACTGCTGCTCCTCTAGCGGCAGTAGCTGCAGCTTCTAGCTGTGGGCAACGCCTGTTCCATGCATAGTCGGCAGGTCGCATGGGTCCCACATCTACATGCAATAAACATCCACCCATTAAAAACTCTGGTATACAAAAACATGATATATATATCAAAAAGACATAAAAATTACATATGCAAACAAAAAAAATATATAGGTGGAGACTTACCCATCTCCCCTCGCTCCTCACCAGGAGGCACTGGTATCGCTGGATCTCTGGAGAAGTCGATCCCTGCATATGGGTAGTCCTCAATAGCCAGGATCTGCCATGAAATCCAAGCAAAAAAGTCATCGTTGAAGGCCTCTACGGTCCTTCCACCACCCTGTCGCGGCAGTAACGCTGCCCATCTACATACTGCGGGGAAAGTGGCCAGATGTCCTCGTACTGTCAGTTGAGGACTAAAACATGGAACTCTCTCGAAGAAAAATGAACACAGGATGGTCCCAAACCTGAAGTTCATGTGTGTTTGTTGTCTGCAAGATGTTAACTGACTCTTCATGCTCTCTAGTAGTGTGGTACTCCAATCAAAAATTTGTGCATTCATGCACTAGATCGCACAGTTCATTTGTGCACGCAAAGCCTGATGCATGGCTACGGAGCTGGTAATCCGCCCAATGAGCGATAAAATAGTATGAAGGGCAAGGCTAGTAATCCTACTAACGGGTACCGAGGAATTTCTCTGATCGGTCCCAGCCTCGCAATACTCCTCTATCAACTCCGAGACTTTGCTCGGCCCCACAGGAAAAGTCTGAAAGTTGACTGGTTCCCCTCTCCTTGAGAGGCCAGTCAAAAAGTAAATGTCCTCGGTGGTGGGCACCAAGGATTTCCCCTCTAGCATGAATGTCTCTGCATCAGGGTGCCAGTAATCAACCAAGGCGTTCAGTAGCCTTGGTTGTGTGTGCACAAATGGACACAAAAATAATTTCACCAAACCGCACTGCATCAGCACAGCCATAACGTTCGGATCTACAACCACTAACTCATTGGCAGGCTCGTGCTCGCTTTCTCTCCACTGAACATACATCCTGCCAACATCACCAAGGAAAAGGAGGGTCAATACCTTTCTAAATTTATGATTTTTCATCACGTAGGGGGTACCCGCGGCCTGTCGAGGTGACAGTCACGGGTACCCGCAGGCAGGCTTGGCTCTGCACGTGGGTACCTGCGGGCTACCCCTGGACAGGCCACATTTTCCTAGGGCCAACCTTTTTAAGGTCGAGGCCCACCCCCAAAAAACACCTAAATGCTACAAAAGAAGTATTGAATAGCTAGGCAAGGGAGTTTGTACTTACTTGGTCCAAGCAAAAGTCTGTTTTGTCCATCGTAGCTCCTGAAATCACGATCTTTGGCAAAGGGGGTCTTTTGGCTCCAGAGTCAATTTCCAAATCAGCAATGGTGATAATGAGCTGCCAGCTTCTATTTATAGACTTTTTGGCCTCTTTTTGTCACTTTTTGGGCCCCTTTATCAGTTTCTTTATATCAAAAACCATTTAGAGTGATCTAGGAGTTATATGGGAGGGATTTGATCAGGTATTGGGACAATTTTTATTGAGTTTCGAAAAATAAAAAATAAAAAAATATATATATCTTGACGGTCCATTAAAAAAAATTTCAAAAATCAACTTGAGCATATAGGGTAGGATTTCTTCCCAACTGTTGCATCTCGTTGCCTTTTGCTCTTATGATATAGGATCGATCCCATCTGGTTGTGGCACGGAACCATCATATCTGCTCTAGAAGTGTCGCAACTTGGTGGTAGAGCTTACCAAAACATGGATGTCCTAGGTAGGTCCTGGTTGCATTATGGTGTCCATGCCATTTCTAACAACACTGTAGGCTCGGGAGTTCGTATAGTCTTTCCTGAATACGAGTTTGAGCCTCATTCGCATGGGTCTTTTTTCATTCTTTGTCTTACCCTCCGGACTCCCAAAACATAACGGGTCTCCTTTTAAGCCCTTTTCAGATCCTCTAAATATGAAAACATTGTCGAGCGATCTTGTGATCTTTCACGCTCGTTAAACTAAAATTTGAAGTCACGTCTGTCCGGTAGTAGTTTACCCCTTTTTCGGTCCAGATGGTCAACTGTACGAACAAAGGAATACTCTATTGAATTCCAATTCTTTAGAAGAGTATCCTCAGGTAAGGTTTTATTCCTTTTTCGGGCCTGAGGGACTAAATTTACGAAAAAGAAACCCCCCCGGAGTCCATATTTAAGATCTTTTCAGACTCCCTAAAATTGAAAAGATCGTCGAGTGACCTTATTCTTTCACACTCATTAAAATGGTCCAGAAGAACATTCCTGATGGAGTCCATAGTTATGCTTTTTTCAGACTCCTTAAAAGTGAAAAAATAGCCAAGTGATCTTGTCCTTTTTCACACTCGTTAAAATGGTTTTGAATTGACGTCTAATCGGTGCTAGTTTATCCCTTTTTCGAACCAACTAGACTAGTGATGAAAAAGGTACCCCATTGGAGTTTCCTTTTATGCTTTTTCAAACTCTCTAAATATGAAAAATCACCAAGCTTCCCTTCTCTAGGCTCATTAAACTTACATCGAAGGACGTTACCATTGTGTGTTTTATCAACTACATTTGCATACCTTACCCATTAGCTTTGTGACAGTTTGCTTCTGCGTCTTAACACCTTTGGCCACTGAAGGATTTTTTTCGAGTATCATTTCCCAGAACATCAGTCTTGTCCTTGTGTCTTGAGCTTGTATGTTTTTTGTACTCATTCCTCCATTGTAATGTAATATTCCTTTATTCTTTTTCAAAAATCATCAAAAAGAAC
This sequence comes from Picea glauca, assembly GCA_000966675.3. Taxonomy (NCBI): domain Eukaryota; kingdom Viridiplantae; phylum Streptophyta; class Pinopsida; order Pinales; family Pinaceae; genus Picea; species Picea glauca. The sequence continues at coordinate 514,819 of JZKD02S2390816.1, read as the reverse complement.
AAAAAAATCAAATATACCCCAAAAAGAGGATGGGAAAAGTATTTTCTTTATTGGCAGCATAATGAGTCGCCCTTGGATGAAGCACATCTGTCTGTTTGATCATCAAAACATGGGATGTAGTACGACCTTAGGAAGCTTTTTCTCGCTATATAGAGTTGTGTCCTCCACCGTTTGGTTACTCTTCCAAACATATGGAGAGTTTGCGTTGCCTCCTGCTTCGTAGACTTGTGATTAATAGATATGTTGCCTGAGTCTTATCACTTGTCATGCTATCGTCCAAGGGAAGTTTGTTACTAACCCTGAGTTGGCCCCTCTGCAACATGTCTCTTGTCCGCATACCCAGCCATCATGAACATACAATCAAGTCTTTGTTCAAAATCATTGAAGCCTTCAGTCCGATCATCAAGATTATCAAGTCCATAACCGATGAGCCATCGAAGACCTCTGGGTAGTGCATTTGTACACTCATATTACACTCCTACCCAAGTTTTAGAAGATTTTGAAGTTGTTGCTCGAGGTCTGAACTACAGCCATCAGGATGAACCAGCTTCTGGGAGATGGATACTTTATATGTATATCTTTCTGATTTCAAGATGTAGCTCCATTGTGTATTATTCGTGGCTACTCTTTATAGTTATTTGACATGGATCTACAGTGTATTTGATTGGTAGCCATGGTTCTATTTTATCCCGAGCATGGGTATGCCTGCCTCGGTGAGACATTTGTTATTTTGCAGATGGAACCTCCTGATTCCTGATTCTTGGGCTCTCTCATTCAGCATATCAGTACAGATTGGTAAAATATTGGTAATGTATTTCGGCCATCAGATGCTCTTCTGACCTCACACATTAGGGGGCATCTGTTATAAACCTAAATTGCACCACACATGCTTACCTAGCATCAGACCAACTCATATCCCTTCCTTTCCACAGCCATGCTGAACAAACTCTTGAAAATCCTCTTAAATTAAGTAACATGCGCCCTAACCCATTACTGTGTGCATTGGAATGCTGGCAGGCCTACTACTGCACGTGTTGGAACACTGGCAGGCCTACTACAGCCCGTGTTTACCTAACAAAGCACAAAAATAGGAAAGTTGCCGACGGGACAAAAAGCTATGGGTCAGTTAACTGAAACTCCCGCCCATGCATGGCCGAGAGTTCGTCCAAAACCCTAGCTCCTTCTAGCCTATAAAAGAAGGGGTAGGGGTACTATTTGGAGGAGGAAAAATATAGCGAAGAAACTCTGCCCAATTGTTGAATCCATTTGTCCCAACCCTTTAGCCTTTCCTCAATCTTAAGGAGAATTAAAGCAAAGCAATTGGAGGACAAATAAGAGGAGGAGCCCAAGATTAGGATCAAGGAGCGGTGGTCGGTCTCGACTTTGATTGTAAGTTGATTCCTTTTGAAAATAATAAAATAATACTTTTCCCATACCAATGCATGAGTTATCTATGATTTGTGTAATTTATTCTTAATTTCTAACCCTCAAGTAGGAAAATAGCATGCATGCGTAGTGTTTTGTCTTGATTGCAGGTTAACTTTAGAAGGAGCAGCGCAAGTAAGCGGGCAATTCGCAACGGAGGATCCACACCAAACATCAGTAAAAAGGTTAGTAGTTCCTTTCCATGCATGTGTCTTGAAAGATGGGTTTAATTTTTGGGGTTGTAGGTTAAAAGGCCATTTCTTTAAGGTCAAAATTTGCATGAAAATCTGACCCTAGTTTGCTAGTCCGTAGGGTATTATTTCCCAACAACAGTTTTTTTTCTGGATCAAGTTCAGGTGCAGCCAGAGGTGATTGTGGATTTTACCTTGTGTGTCTACCTTTGGGAGCCACAATTGAACTTTGGAGTCTCTAGGTGCAATATGTAGTCTTTTGTTTACTAATTACTGTGCACCATCAAAATCAGTAATTTCTTGTCATACAACCTAGGGAAAAATATTCAATCCGTTCCCCGACAATAATGCCAAAAATGTTAGCACTAGAAGTCACACCTAGAATGTTGTAGGTGTAAACCTAATACCCATCATAATGTAAAAGATATTTTTTTATAAAAGGTGGAAAATGGATGGAAAAATCAGTTAAAGATGTCAATCACAGATAACTCCATGCAATATACACCAACAAACAAGGCCTTGAATAACTTTAGATAAAGTTTTAAGAGATAAAGTGATAGATGGAAGAATTGGCAAGGGAAGTGTAATATTCATATCATTTACATCAGGTAACACTGACACACATATGAAGAAAACTCTTTGATATAAGAACCTCTTACAATCAAAGAGAAAATACTATGATACACTTGAATATAATATCACAATAGATCCTTTACTGCAATAAAGAAAGAACCAACCAAATGAATCATTCACATAGACTATTATCAAAGTAAGAAAAAAAAAGATGATAAATAGAAGAAATATTGATTTCCACTATTCAAAGTATCTTGGATATGGTCCATACATTAGGAGAAAACTTGGTTACAAAGACAATATCAAAATAGGAGTTTTTATGGCACACTATTCTAACCTCTCCTAAGTATTACAATTCCCTTTAAAAAGAATAAACTATCAATGCCATCTTTACAATTTTCCTTAAAACTTTCTCATAGGATCCATGTACCTAAGGGAAGTGTGGCAACAGGTGTGCAACAGAAAAGAGACAAATTGCTACTTTCAAGGAGGATGTTGGAAACATATGAAACATTCTTTAATGGTTGGTGATGTGTACATAAGAGTGCATATTCTTTAGGAAGGTGGCCTCCCAGATCACAACTAACCTTCAAAGTGATGGTACAAATTCATATTCATAGTTGGCAGCTCTCTTTTGATCCAAAATCTCCAAAAAACTAAGTTCGTAGCACAGTGCTGCAAAATGTCCTGAAACAACTAGTTCACAACACCAATGGTTCCAAGCGCTGTGAACTTTCCTATAGTGGCTTGTTTCACTTTTTCCAATGATTCAACATCTCAAAAATAATATCAGGTGTCCAGATATTCTGGAAAACTTCATTACCTTGATATATAACTAGGGAGAAGATACCAAAACTAATAATTATGGTTCAAAACTCATATCCATCACCAAAAAGTTTGTACAGGCATATAACAGAAGCTTTTACCAAAATTGATGTTGGTTTTTTGGAATATCAATGAATTTATCATTTATTTATGGAGCTTCTTCTGGTATCAACCTTGGCCAGCATGTCTAGGTTTCTCTTTGCCAATTCTTCTTTGAAAGGTTGTAATTCTGCCTTCAATTTCCTAATTTGAGCTTGATGGGTTATGTTCTTCCTGTAGATATTTTTGAGTTGCTTGTGAAGGGGCATAAATATTTTATCCAAAAAACTTGCCTTATCAATGGTCTCATGATACATGCCCAACATCTCCTTAAGCTTCTTATTGGAACCCAAGTCTTCCTTCTTCAACTTATCAACTTCAACTCTTGCTTCCTTGAGCTGCCTCTTGAGCCTCTTAAAGGTGGGGCTTCTTTCATGCTGAGGAGTAGTGATGTAAAAAAATTCAATAGGATGCTTATAATATTGAGGTTTTCATTTTTTTCGGGATGAAGTCTCTGTTGTATCATCCTTCACAAGGACATGTTGCTTGGTTGTTGCTCTAGTAAAAGGCCTCCTAGTTTTAACCTTGTCTACAACAATGGGTGGGGAAAAACAATATTTTTTTTTTCAAGCCTCTTGGTTTGCTTGAAGTAACCTCCATAGGGATAGGATCTTCTATTAGTGAATTTTCTTTGTCTGGATTTTGTGAAGGACCTCCTAATTCTTCTTCATAAGTGTCTATGTTAGCTTGATCACTCATAGTCACCCTTTTCCTATTGCTAGTCTCTGAATTCACAGCCTTCTGAATAGGAGTAGGACTTTGTCTCTTGGATTATGGAGTGGGGGAAACATCTAACTCAAACTGTGATGAAGTTAGGAAGGTTTCCCAATTAGTTTTTTTCTTCCTCAAATCTTCTATTACTAACATCTTAATAAGGCCAGAGTGAAAGACACTAGTATCTACTTGCTTTTACTTGGCTTGAACTTTGTATGATATGTTAAGGTCCTAACCCGCACATAGGTAGATCAATGTATTCGGATGTAATAAAGGTCAATATTAATAAGACCTTTCAATCAAATAGAATAAGGCGGATGTAAGAAGACCTAATA
>JZKD02S2390816.1:495086-505769 GCA_000966675.3 Picea glauca | reverse complement strand
CTTCTAGAAGGATCTTCCTCTAGATGCTTCTCTTAAGAGACATATTTAGTATAAATAAGGGTCGAGGGTATGAAGAACCCTAGCTTGGAGATTATTGTAATAGAGCGTTGCTCGATTGGAGGTTGCCCCATCGAAGAGGCCTGTGAACATTGCTATCTAATTCAAAGTGCTATTTCTGTTGCTATTTCGTATATCATTTATGTTTATTGTGAAGATTATGCTAGATATTTTACTGATATTCTATTATTTCTAGCATTTCAATTCTTTTCTACATACTTTATATATCTGGTATCTTGCATGATATCTTACCAATGCTTCTAAAAATATAAAATGGAAGGTCCATGGCTTCTCTTCCCATGAAGAGTAACAACAACCCGATGTGGTATTGGTACACCATGTTAAACCTCCCCTCACATGTGAAGTATTTTTGGATAACCCTCAACATCTTGTCAAAACATTCAAGCATGTGGCTTCTAGGTACTCCTTTGGACAAGTTGTCCTTCTGATACTTTAGCTTAAGGAATTCCTTTGAGAAGGAAAAATTTAGTGACATAGCTTTGAACCATTTCTCTCCACTGTTGGGTATATTTGTTGCAACAAATATGGAATTCTCTGAAACATCAAACTCTAACATCCCTACTTTGGATTTAGTCCCATTAAAGTTGAGTGAAAACTCTTTGGCCACATTTGGATGCCCCCTCTGCATATTTTGACAAACATTTATACAACCTACCCTCTGAAATAATTACCTAAACAAAGGTTCAGAGTTAAGGAGTTTCATATCATAAGGATATGTCCTCACTATCTCCCCTCCCTTGTGAGTCTTCTTGTGTTGTTGACTATCCATAAATACTGCTGGAAGAATGCTTTATGTAATTTGTTATGACAGTTAGGTGTGTGAAAACAAAATACATAAATTTATAGTTTTAATGACAAAATTATTTTCATAAGGCTCACCTTGTACAAAGATTTATACACATAACTCTATATAAATCAAGGTATGAGATGGATCACACTTCAAACAAGAGAAATAATGGAACAACCATTGAGATTTCTAATAGAAGGAAGACAAGTGAAGTTTCTTTGCTAATAACATAGTTTTAGCAACCTAAATATCAGTTTTCAGTGCCAATGATGTATGCAAAGTTAATCTTGGTTCTACAAAAGATCAACCATACATCTCAGGTTTGATAGGGGTATCATTCAATCATTTAATACTAAACTTCAAATGGATGTAAAAGATGAGGCTTTCAACAATTCTAGAATAGAGGGTTTGCAGCGTCTGGCTCGCAGTGCCAAGTTTGCAGAATCAGAGCAACCAGTTCACAATGATGAGGTATTTCAGTGGGACATGTGGATTATTAGCAAAGGAAAATATGCATGAGGTCAAGAAAGAAGTCTAGACTAGTGTGCAGGATTAAGGGCACCATGGGAAAGGATTTAAAAGTTGGCAGCAAATAATCTTGAATAGTTCGCAGCACTAGTGCATAAGGAAACATAAACCCATGTTTTCAACCTTTGAACAGTGTGGAGATCATCAAGGAGTACCTAATAAAACTGGTTTTGATGATGATTCTTGTAAACTTGAGTTTGTCTATTTGAAAATTATACAAACTTCAACTATCCTCTTTAGTCAATATGCAGCACCAGTTCGTAGCGTCGAGTTTGCAGTGCTAATTTCAAAATCAAATTGTGCACTTCAAGGAGACTATACGCTTGAGGTACTCATGAGTACGTTGTGAACTCTCCTGATGAGTTGGAAGAAAATACATCTGACTTGACATCTAAATGATTTGATAGTGACAAAGGAAACCTTTTGTACAACTTGGAGGCATGACATGTCATGGTAATGATTTTAAGATCAAAAGTGTGACTCATAAGGACTATTTACCTTGCCATGATGACTAATCTCGTGACATAAAGACTCTAAACAAAAACTAAACATAAATTTTCTTATTCAAACCAAAATTTAAGTTATGGCCACAACAAGAAGACCCAAAACCTAGGACTTATAAAACCTTATGACTCAAAAAACAAAACCAATATAATTTTTTGACCCCTACAATTTTATGTGCTAACACCCTGGAGTTTTATGCTATCCTTCCAGTATACTCGATCGTACGATCAAAAAATATTATGGAGTATATTATATCAACGACCAATGTTAATTCACGACTTCGTCCTTAGGTACTTCGGGAATTGTTTCTAGTAGGAGAAGTTGGACATCCCTGGAGACCATACTCCCAGAGTGACATGGCATGCTGAAATTACCTAGGTTGATGTGAGCCCATAGTATGTGTGCCACATGTCACTCAAAAATGGATACATTGGGGTCCAAAAGATACTAAATTCATGTGACATGTGTCCTCCATATGGAACCTCTACTACATGCCATACTACACATCATCGGACATTCCACATTCCTCCGCTCCAGATCTGACAACCTACATGATTTTCACAACTTCAACTTTGCACGTTGTGGCTTAGACACTTTGCAACTTTTCCTAGTCTCTAGTAATCACCAAAGTGGTGAATTTCTAGAGTCCAAAAACTTACACTATCCTTACAATCTTGATCTAATGGTCCACATTATTTCTGAAGGGATATTAGATCGACAGTTTGCGTGGTTTCATTTACTTCGGGACTAAGAGACTCTGGAATATTGTGGCTTACCCTGTCCTTCCACTAAATCGATTGGATAGTTGAGAATTCACCCAAAATGCCTCCTTGATCCGATGGTTGGTGTTATTTCGTGACTTCACGATTTACTGAATTTGTTCCTCTTCCTTGTCTCCAATGTTCTCCAAAGTGGCAAAGTTCCAAATTCCTATTGGTCTCGATATATGGTTGAGGATTATCTCTCCCAATCTGACGGTTGGTATTTAATTTCTCCCAGCCTATGGCACCACCTTGATCTGACGGTCCTGGATTGTCTCAAAAAATTCATCAACGGACAAGATTACTCCTCACCCCTTTGGATTTACACTTGGATTCAAAATGAACCATGATCATTTATCTGTGTCTTTGGTCAACGATCGACGGTTTTCATATCTCCAAACTGTAACAAAATTTCCTCACAGTTCTGAAGGTGTTCTCCAATTGATGTGTTGGGAATTTGATCCCAATATCACTTCCTTAGGTCGCTCCTTTTCTTTAGATTTCCTTCGAACTTTCCAAAGGTCTTAATGTTGTGTACTTCAATCCCATGAAACCTAATATGATACCTCTCTTGAGCTTTAGGTTTATAATGGATTCCTCTACACCTCGTGCTATGTCTTATGTGCAACCTACTATGTTATCTCTCCATAGATTTAGGATCTCAAATACATATAATGACAATAACATATTAATCTTCTTGACATCAATGTCAACACCATAATACCATGTCCAACATTGATCATACTGGAATTCTTTGACATCAATGCCAACACCATAACACCATGTCCAACACCCTGTAGTGGAATTAGATTCGACAGATACTGCTTGATTCCTAATATCCTATAATCCTTTTCCTTGATGTTTGTTTCTGGTTCCCTTTTTGCATTTGACTTTCTTGTTGAGATCATGAATTGTTTACATTACAAATTAGAAAAAAAAATAAAAATACAACAAAAATTGTTGCATTCTTAGTTTTCTTTTGAAGCATTAGTGGTTTAAGTGCATTAGAATCATTAGTTGGTTTCAGATCAATTTTTTTTTTTTTGGTTTCTTGGTGTGTTTGAGGATCTATTTCTGAAATTGGTAAAGAAAAGGAGAAATCTCTATCCCTTCCATAGCTCGTCTTCATTGAATTTAAAAAAAATTCATTTACATCTTTGCATTACTTGGTTAGTTCAAGAGTCCTCACAGCATTAAAAGTTTCATCCATTACCTTTGGACCTAAGCAACAACCTCTAAAAATAAGTGCTTAATATAAAATTAATTAGATGTTCATCTTTGATAGAAAATAAACACTAGATAGGTTTAGGGCCTTGGATTAGAATTGGAGAGTAAAATCTCCAAGGCCACAAAACTCAACCTAGAAGTCAGTAAAGAGTGTGAGAACCCATTCTTGCAACTAGTGTTTCGGGAAGCTCCTCTAACATAGGAATCAAGCGCGAGATCGCATCAGGGAAAGTAGGGATATTACCCATTTCTTCTTGTTTTGGTGTTTGTGATACCACTTCAATCATTATGTATATGAGGGTTTTGTTGGTTAACACCTTCAGAGCTTCAGACTTAGTTTCCTTATCCTTATGTGTGATCGGATTACGAATATTCTCTTGTCCATTGAGTTTTAGGTGATATCCTTAGTGACCTTTCCTAGGGAGCTAAAAGGGTGACTACAGGTGGGATGTGCCCTTCGTACATGAGGTAGAAATTCACTCATGATCTCAATTCCCTCGTAGGGTGCCCACCTTAATAAAGGATAATTTCACCGGTCAGGGTTGTTTCACGTATATCATCGTAACTTCTCCTCACACCTTCAGTAGCTAATATTGTGGGGGACATGACCCCCCCATAGGGTTGGTTTTCAGAAGGCCCCTGAGCCAATTAGTTTTCTTGTTATTTTCCTAGATTTGATTAGGGGTGTTCTCTTTGATTCCAAGTCTAGTTCATCCATAGGTTGATTTTTTTTTGTTATTAATATATTTTATTCACCATGGTTGAATTACCACGCCAGTCCCCTCGATCACGAGGACTTGAACCAATTACAAAGGTGAAACCACCTCTAAATTGATACAACATAAGTGACAAAGACTTTGAGGGTATTATCTTTGGTTTTTCAAGACCATTTTGGCTGAATTAGAGATGTTAGATGAACGTCCTCCACTAAATTTAAATCCACCTTTAACTGAGCAAGATGCACCTTTACTTGTCCAAGTAAGGGAATTTTTTAGTGATCCTTTCTCTTTATTTAGTCATCCTCCCACTATGTCTGAACCCAGTGTTTTGTCTAGTGTAGTTGAGCCTATGAACCCATCCCCAAGTGGGATAGGGGGGAATTCCCCCAGTATTATCACAGTAATGTCCACATTGCCACCCCTTATCTCCATTGGACCTACATCGTCCATGTTATCACCCCATAATTTATGGGAATCAGCTGATGACTTGGATATTATCTGTATCTGGTGATTTGGTTGACAAATGATATTTCATTCTTCAAATAATTTGTGAAAAAGAAAAAAAGAAAGAAAAAGAAAAAAGAAAGAAAAAGAAAAAAAGAAAGAAAAAGAAAAAAGAAAGAAAAAGAAAAAAAAGAAAGAGAAAGAAAAAAGAAAGAAAAAGAAAAAGAAAAGAGGGCAAAAAGATTTGAAATAGAAGCCCCATGCAATAACAAGTGATTTGGTCATACCTCTCAAGCATGAACAAGTCTTTTAAATTTCCAATGTTGATAGGAGTAGTGAATACATCTGATCGGACCATCTAATCCTGATCAGATAGCCCCTAGGTTAGAAGTAGTGAATACATCTGATCAGACCATCTAATCCTGATCAGATAGCCCCTAGAAGGAATAAAATCTTAGCCCAACTGTTTAATCTGGGTTAATTGCCTCGCGACAGTAGGTTAGGATGTAGATTAATTGCTTTGCATGCCTTGTCAAAATAAAGCCAGATCGATGAAAATGTTAACCTATGACTCCTATGCCTGTGTATACTTGAATTGATGGCCCTGGGTGGTGTATAGAAGAAAATTCAAGGAAAAACCCATGAGAGAACACTTACCCTAAGTTTTTCCTACATATAACATTTTACGCCCCCGACCTATCCGTCATGCACCTCCCAATGGCCCGGATCGTGGTGATTGTATCAACGGCCCACATTCGATTTCGGACCCCCCGTAGTGTTCTAATTTTAACTGGAGGGGAGGGTCCGGAACCAATGGTAACGCTCACACTAATATGGACGGACCAGAAAAAGGCGCGCAAATCTACGACTCATATTGGATTCCGGACCCCCCGCCCGTTATTCCTTTAACGGAGGGGGGGGGGGTCCGGAATTGGTTATAACTAGTGCACACATCTGGACGGCTTTGAAACGAGCGCTCACATCTACGGCTCAAAATGAATTCCGGACCACCCCCTCCGTTCTGCCTTTAATGAAGGGGGGGGTCCGGAATTGATATTAAAGTACGGGCTAAGATCTAAGGCCTAAAATGCATCGAGCATATCTATGGTTCCAAATGGATTCCGGCCCCCCCCCTAGCATTCTTCTTTTAACCAAATGGGGGGGGGTCCGGAATGAGTTTTCCCCGCAGGTGGGTCCATTGTCACAGGTGGCTCGAGCCTATTGGTCAAGAGGTCCCGTCACCCACAGGCCGCCTGACAGCCCCTCACCCATAGACGTCACCCTCCACTGAACCCACTTGTCCCACTCGCTCCTAGTCTGAGTCCCATCTCATAACTATTGCCAGTCCCTGTTGTCAGGCCTCACCTTTCCCGTTTATGGCTAGCCCCCTTCGGCGACTTTACCTCCAATCCCATACCTCCACATCAGTCGTCCGTATATGTTGTTCACCGTCCCCTATCATGTCACCCCAAGTGGCCCGTTATACATTAATGACCAGAGAAAACGCCCGTTGTCATGCTGATCGTTTTCCTGCGTCCGACCAACCCAGTTTTGAATAAAAACACCGTTGTGCCCATTTTCACTCAGTATTCATTTCTCACGCCAGAAACCAACCATCGCACTGGAGAACCTATCTGTCCTATTTCCATTGCTTCCCCGACATTTTCCCTCCACCACCAGTAGACCCCACTAATGTTGTTTGTTGTAGGTACAGTCGCTGAGATGGCATCTAAAATGAGGCCAACTGAAGAAGAAGAGAATCCATTCGTCCCTCCTCCGATCGATCTTGATAAAATCCCTCTGGTAGACAGGGACTGCTTGATAGCGGATACAGCATGCAACTTTGATTTCTCTGATCTGCAATCATGGCTCCGAGAAGTTTTCCTAGATCAGAGTGACGAGATTGGGCTCTGAGAGTCCAATCTGCCCCTATATCTGTTTCCCCAAGTCCACCATTCCCCAAAGTTTGCACTCAAGTGCCAAGCTCACTACATCCCCGAACAGAAAGCCATTGTTTCCTCCTTGGGGGACGTCCTCTTCTTCATTACCCCAGAGCACATCGACCAAATGATGCAGATAACCTGCCCGGAGTCTGTAACCCCATTCAGCCTGGAAATCCTCACCAAACTCTACCAAAAGATGACTTTCCCGCAAAGAGCTCAGATTTTCGAGCTATTTTCTCCCCCTTCCTCTCCAATCCCAACCACCAATCCCCCGTATCCTTCTTCCATATTTTCCATCAAAGGGAATCAGATTATTTCGGCTGTGTGTGCTCTACTTGGATACTATTCTGACCAATGGGTGGACGAACCCATCATGGGTTTCCTATCCATCTTTTCAAATGACGAACAACCAACCACTCAGTTCGATTACAGTACTTTCCTGGCAAATAACATCCATGAGCAATTCATGAATTTCACCACTGAAGGCATGTTCAGGTATTCATCCGTTCTGGCCTACATGTTCTTGTACTTTCAAGCAGACAGGTTCAACTTCTCCATGCAGAAGATGGACTCTGACGGGAAGCCACAGCCGGTCACAGCGTGGACGTCCCTTCTAAAGCGCAATTCGGTCGAATATGATTTCACAGCATTCATTGACCAGTTCTACCAACCCGTGGTAAGTATGTTGAGTGGCGTGCCTGAGCCACGAGTGAATGAAGAAATCCGGAGAGTTTTGCATCTCTCAGAAAGTGCAAAGACAGGAGACTGGTATTTATACCAGAATCACTCTGAAATCTGAGTCTATGGGTGCGAGTTGGCACCATACAAGCTTCCAAGATATATACAGGTAAGAGTTTTCGCACTAGAATACATTAGGCAAATTATGAATTCTGACGATATTCACTTTGTTTCCCTCAAAAAGAAGCAACAGTTGCAGCTCAAAGGGCAGATAGGTTCATTTATCTGCAATAACAGAGGAGCAGGTGATGAAGCAGACCGACTCTTGAGGGAAATGAAATTCATGTCAAGCTTCCCCTGGCACTATGATCCCCATGGCATCATTTCTGACATGAGAGTCAAGAATAAGAATACTCCATATGTGCATGAGCCCAGGCCTGAAATTGAAAAATTTGCCAATCAAACTGAGTGGGAGCCCGATACATTGGAGGATGTGGAACCTATCGTCAAGACAGAATAGCAGGGGCCCTCAACAAGTGCGCTCCCCACCACCACGCCTCAGGTCCTCAAGGAGAAGATGCCCCGACAGGAGTCATCTCCTCCTGTAACAGAGGTATCTACAGAGGAATTCCAAATTCACTCTAAAAAGCTTAAGACCATTTCAACGGCCGGCACAGCAGCAGAAGCTACCACGGTGACTACCACAGTGACCACTACAGGGGCCAAGCAATTCACTTCATCTTTTGGCTCTAGTCAGCTAAAAGAAGTAACAGTAAAGTCCAGGGATTCTCCCTTAGATACTCCACCAAGTAAGACTGGGCCCTAGCTGGGAATTTTTGAAAAATATGATTTGATCAAGAAGAGGAACCAGTCGCTCACTAGCAGCGCTTATGCACAATTCCAGAAGCAGTCATCCACAACCCAGCACAGACTACTCTCGGCATTCGATACAGATAAAGGTAGGATGCATATGGCGTACCTCCATGCACTAGTGCTGGAACCCAAGGTTATATCTGATTACAAGAGGACCACGTTTGAATTCCAAGCCAAAGATGTGCATCCGGCAGATCAAATGGACATGCATAAACAAACTGGGGAAATGATTTCCCACACTTTAGCCCGCATTGCAACTTCTGCGTCAAAGTGTCGGATAGCTTTGAGCAATGCCCAGACCCAGCTAAAGCTGGAAAAAATGTCTTCCTTCGCGAAAGACAACAGGATAAAAACACTGGAGGAGCTGGTCCTCAAGGTAGGATACGATCCTGCGAACGTCAAGGCTGCCGAAGAAATGCTCAAAAAGAAGAATGCCGACATCGCTGCATTGAGAAAGAAGCTAAAGCTCCCTCCCACAGAGGATCCACAGACGAAAGAAATCGCTGAAAGAGAGGGTGAAAAGGATGAGATGCTGAGATTACTCATGGATCAGAGTGCTCAGTTAAGGGAGATGGAGGTCGAAATGGAAAAACTACTAAAGGAGAAAGAACAGATGAAGGCAGTGGAGGGCATCACCTTAAGTGCCATTCCCATTGCAGGTTCAAACACAGCAACAGTAACAGCAGTTCCATCCGCAACTACAGAGCAGGTACCAGAAGGCACCATAGATCTGGCCAAGTCTATGGAGAGAATGAATTTGCAAGAATCTGAAATCAGTAGACTCAAGAAAGAAGTGGAAAATCTCCAAGAGCTAAAGACTTCTTTCCAGATAAGTCTAGCCAAGGAGAAACATGTAAATGAGCAAATGAAAAAGGAGTTGCAGCAGTTCCAGAAACAGACAATGGCAGGAAAAACCTTGGCAGAGGTTAAAGAACTTGTGTGGACTGATATTTCTAAGTCCATAAATGAAATCTGGCCTATGGTTCAAATTATGTTTGAGCAAAATGAATTTCTTGAGAGAAGCAAACAAGCAGTCGAAAAAATTAGAATGGAGCTGGGTGACATGCCTGCACAAGCCAATGACATCATAAGGTTCCTCAATTCAAAGACCAGGGAGGAGCTAGAAGAATTGAAGATCGAGGACAGGACTGAAACTATCTTGGAGGTGAAACGAGTTCTGACCAAGAGAGGCCTCATGCTTCAGCTCGAGGAGAAAATCCAAGTTATGGATCAAGGAGTGCAAAGGTTTTTCCACAAAATAGATGCTCTGTAGAGGAAAGGCCTGCCAGGTATGAAAGTCATCAACGATAAATTAATGATGCTCCCCGACTACAAGAAAAGGCTGACAGAAATATCTAAAGACAGCTCAAAGTTCGCAGGGATACAAGGGAGTATCACAGGTAAAGCTTTCATGGAGGCAATGCAGTTGGATATTGAGATTCAGCGTGAAATCAAGCACATTTTCGTCATCAAGCCTACATTCGCAAAGTACACAGACATGGATGAAGTGTACAGAAGGTTGCTCAAAGTGACAGTGCCAGGTCATATCCGATGGGAAGAATTGTGTGATCTGCTAGATTAGCAGATGAGCTGTCACTTTCTAGTCAGCCATCCTGTCAGCAGAGGTGGCAAAGGCACCTCACCAATGGCCTACCCCTGAATTTCAGTATAAAGTTGTGATGAATCATCAAAACGGTTTTGCTTAGTTAAGTTAGTTTTTCTAAAAATAGCATGAACACGTCCTGGTCAGTTATGACAGGAGCATATGTATTTTGTCTTATAAATACTTCTTTTTTCAAGGTATTGAGGGTTGTTGATTTGCACACCCGGTTGTTATCGAGCTGTAACATTTTTGACGTGATCCACCATTAATAAAGAGGAGGCTTCTTCACAGGATTCTTGCGCATGTTTTACTGGTGATGTGATTTTCTTAGTTAAACATTTTCTTGCTTTGTGATCATCTTGTCTTTCTATAACTAATCTATACAAATAGCGTTATGTTGCAGGATTTATCCCTGATACCCTATTCCCGATTCTGTAGATTTTAATGTTCATCCTCCAAATATCTTCAGTTAAGAGATTCTTAAGTGCTTGTTAATTGGAGCTATTTTCCTAACATTTCTTCTGTCCATCACTTAAAT
>JZKD02S2390816.1:445767-469626 GCA_000966675.3 Picea glauca | reverse complement strand
AATGGGGCCCACATGACTTTTGGTGCTTCATATCCTAGGGTTAGGTTTTTGGAATTCCTGTTTATTGTAAAAAGGCCTTCATAGCCTCATTGTAATCATATTCTTGCAAGTGCAAGTAGCCGTCACATCTCTTCTCATAGACAAGTTGCCACCATTCTAGCGAGTCTTTCACTCTGTATTTTTACAGTCTCTGTACATTTCTTTTATTAATAGAAATCATGTATTACTGTATATATGTGTTTATGGTTGCATATATGATACATTTCTATTATATTATTGAATATCTATGATATATCTGTGCATTTCCTTATTGTATCTCCACTCTCATTTCATGTCAAAAATAATCTGAATCACCCAGTCAGTGACCAATGAGGAGATGTCGACTGTTGGATTCAAGGTTACCTACCCATAATGATAGTAGGACCAAGGTGCACGGTAGGACTACAACTTCATGTAATTCTGAGACACACTAAGGGTATGGCCAGCATGCAAAGTCAAGAGTTCTAAGAAATGGCTAACACAGGCTTATAGACTTCCTTTGAACAAGAGTATGAGACATATGAAGGACTTTGAGAGCATAGACTTGATAATGAAACTTTTTGATGCAAGAGGCACCATTCAAACTCTCCATAGGGACTGGAACAGTAACGAGTCAGAGGAGTAAACTCTAAGTAATGAGATCAACTTCCTAAGGTCATGTTGAACCCAAACTTTGGATGACAAGTGGACTCAATATTTTGTGCTCTGTTCAAAGGTGACACGACTGCTTCCAACATAAGATAATATTCTTTTCCTGCCCATATTTTTTTTGTTTCTTCATAGACAAATGAATGCTATAATATAGAGGAGGAAACAAGTGTCGCGAGTAAGAAACTAGTTCCAACAATGGAACATACCTATTCTCAATGTAAGGAGGAGCATGCAAGATGTGGACACTCGAGGGAATGTTTCCTCTTAGGGTACAGGGTGTCAAGTTGCAAAGGATATAAACAAGGCTCTATTTAGCTAATGATGAAAATTGTTGAGATAATAGGATTATAAAGAGAAAATGGGAACCGACAATAGGCTCAATATTGCAAGCAAGAGAATGAGATGAAATTACAAATTAACTCCAAATAATTTCTTTTTTCATAAATTTAGTCCCCTAGGCCCAAAAAAGTATAAAACAATACCCAGGAGAACTCTTCTAGCCACTAGTGACTAGACTATTCCTTTTTCAAAATTATTCTACTTGGTCCAAGAAAGGGTTAAACGTACACCAAATAGACATCCTTTCAAATCTATGTAACGAGTGTGAAAGAGACAAGTTCACTCAGCAATATTTTTTCTTTTGAGAGAGTCAGAAAAGATCTTAAACAAGACTTGGTGGGAGTCCCATAGGTATTGCTAGGCCCTTCATTTTTTATAAGGAATTGTGCAAGTTTTGGCCTATTAGGAGTTGCGTAAGATTCAGAAGATGTACAATAGAGAAAGAAAAAGAAACAAAAATCAGTTGTGAAAAGGACAGTGCAACGCCAGCAAAGAAAAGAAAGTTGCAACAGAAAAAGAAAGTGTGCAAGCCAAAGCCAGAAGACACGACCTAGCTTATGTATAGGGATAAATACGATTGTAAAAGTTTGTTTCCAGTTGGGTCAAGTCGGGTTCTAAGTCTGTAATGTAATATGTACACCATTTTCAGAGTTAGAGCTCTACGACCGGAGTCCAGATCCAGGAGTCTGTAACAGAGCGCTACTGGGTATCTCTGAGTTTGTAAATGAATAAATATTTGAAAATAATATAAAGAAGGATCTAAATTTTCAAAATATGTTGGGTCTTTATATGTTTTAATCATGCATTATAGTAATTCTTTATGGTTTATAAATAGGCTCCAAGAAGCTCCATAGTTCCAAGAATGAGTCAAGAGGACCTGTACTTGGGACACATAAAAGATTGTAGCACTTCATCGGCTGGATCGTCCAGTCACACAAGCGATTGACTTCTGGGTCAATACCACATTAGAAGGATAAATTATCAATTTTGTAGCTAAGAATCACCAATATTTTTCATGCACAGAGGTGAATTTCAAGAAAGATGCAAGGGGAAGACTGTTGAGAGAAATCCCCCTATGGATTAAATTTTTCTTGATGGAATAGGGGATGTTGAATATGTCCCTGACTGAAATGGCAGTGTAAACACCCTCACTTGGGGTAGGGCGAGGTTGGGGTAAATTTATGGCCTAAGAGAGGGGAAGGGTTCTTTGACAAATAGCGGGGAAACAACTAGAAATGGACTCAAGAGACGAGCGATCCTTGAAAAGAGTTGCCATAGTTGAGAAGTGGTGGTGAGGAAAGATCAAGAAAGTAGCAAGACAGTCTGAGAAGTTGCAGAAAGAAGTCAGACCAGGAGAAGTAGAGGAAAGAAAAATGGAAGAGTTGCAAAAGATGAGAAGACAGGAAAGACTGGCCAGTCAAATATTAAGTGAGAGAGAAGTGCATAGAGAAAGAAGTCCTCAGGAGGTTGGACAAGAAAGAGAAGGTGTATACGTAAGAGAGGAAGAATCTGGCATGAATCTTGAAGAAGAAAGAGAAGATTCAGCCCCGATGCTAGGAAAGATCAGGGATCCGACTAAAGAGACCACTCTAGTGGAAGAAAACGAGACCCCCAGATCAAAGAAAACCACCCCGAAGCTAGTGGTGCTAGCCTTGAATCGCCCATACCCCAAGTGTCTTCTATACAAGTGGTAAGTTTGATACTATTTTATCATGCTAGTTCTATTCTAGTACAATAGTTAGTCAGCCATAGCCAAGAAGTGTGAGTACAGAGAGGATATTGGGATCCCCTGGTAGATTGCAAGCAGGACCATTAGGTTTCATTTTTATAAGAGCACCAATATCAGCAATGGTTGGACATGCAGGAGGTTTGATTGCCCAATACCCAAAATTTTGGGGTAAGGGAGATGAAGATGTTGAGCAAAACTGGTTTTTGTGTGAATCAATCTGGAGATCCAGAGGGACTCTGGATGCAAATAAGTTGGTTGAGTTAAAAACTGCATTGAGAGGTCGCACTCTCAAGTGGTATATGAATATTATTGAACTAGGAGTGATAGGAATGCAAGGTCAAGCATTCACACTTGGCTAGGTATGGACAAGGTTCACAATGGATTTTAAACTACCTCATTTAGAACAACAGACTATGTCTGAGTTGTGCGAGATCCAGCAAATGGAAGGTGAATCAGCTTGGGAATATAGTCAGAAGTTTAAAGATGCTATAAGGAGGTTAGCACATCCAATCCATGAGGAACATCAAAGGGAATGGTACATTCAGGGACTTCTACCTCTGACTCGAATTCTGCTAATGCAACAATGGTTAGCCACTTTGACAGAAGTCTTGGAACAATCAATGAAGATTGAAGCCATGGAAGGATACCCTGGGAGCCTGAGTGTGACCATACCCCCAACAGATGCAAATTTGGTGCAACTACAAGGGAAAATATCAGCATTTACAGAAAATATTCAAGAAATTACAATACCTAGACCAGGATGACCGCAGGTTTGGTGCACCATATGTTATACAGAAGGACATATGATGAATGAATGTCCATGAATGAGGGGAATAGGACCTCCTCAGAATCCACTGGGACCCTCACCAGGACCCACGGGAGGATTTGTGCAAGTGTCTGCAAAATTACCATTCCATAACCCCACCCCATATCATGCTTTTCCAGGGAGCTAAGAAGCACCAACAGTTGAGTATTGTGAGATCTGTTGAATCTATGGGCATGGGACAAGACAGTTCCCCAATATGTAGAAATATTCGACAGTACAAAATACAATACATTTTGAGTTATGTGCATCTACCACACATACTACCAATCAATGTAGAGCATTGGATGCACTTGCAGACAGGTTGGACCGAACAACATTCAGGGTGAATGAAAATCCTCAGGGACTAGGAAGAAGTCGAGGAGGTGGATCCAGAGGATAATTTAGAGGAGGAAGAACTGGGGGAAGAGGGCCAAGTAGATGTTATAAATGTGATGAGAAAGGCCACATGGATAGAGACTGTCCTCGTTTGAGGCGGCCATGGTGCTCTCACTGTAGAACCAATGGGAACGCTACTAAATATTGCTCAGAACTAATTGCAAAATGGGAATATCGGGTACGAAAACAAGGAAATAACCTCATCAGTTCAGAAATCAAGAGATTTAGTAAAGGAAAATTTCCCAACCTCAATATCGTTACTCGAGGAGGAGTAAAGACAAGAGTTGATGCTGACACTTTAACTGAGATTCAGAAAGCAGCACCTAAAGAAGACAAGTAAGACCCTCTAAAACAAAAAAATTTCTTTAAAAATGCCATAGAAGTATTTCAGAATATGAAAGAGAAACCCCCACAGCCTATAGTTTACCCTAAGATTGTGCAATTCCCTACTTGACCCACTGCACCCAGAAACCCTACAATCATGCCAAGACAACCTGAGCAACCTCAAAATGTAGTCGACCTTTGGTTTCGATTCTTCTCTGACATTCTTGGGAATGATCAATTAACAGAGAAGTTGTGTAATGCGCTATACCTAGTTTTAGGGAATGAAGAACCCATAGAAGTTGGAATAAGGACTAATCTACCTGAGAAGAGTACTCAGAGAGTGCAGAGAAGAAAAGTATGAACTAGAAAAGAATTCAGACTAGTAGCCTAGTTAGACGAATTTGAGATTAAGGATGTCATGTTGGATCTAGGATCTGATGTGAACATCCTGCCTAATAAGAGTTGGGAATCCTTAGGAAAATCTGGGCTGACATATTCCCCAATTCAACTAAGAATGGCCAACCAATATTTTATTTTACCAATAGGAAGATTGGAGAGTGTGGAAATAGATGTTGCGGGAGTGAAGATCGTAGCTGACTTTGAAGTGATTGAAATCATGGGGGATAAGGACCCTTACCTTGCACTACTTGGCATTTATTAGGCCTACGACAACTATGCAACAATTGACTTAAATAAATACACCATGACCTTTGAGGCTGATGGAATCAAGGTAGTTCAACCCTTGGATCCGTATGTAGGGCCCAGATATACAGAGCCAATAGACAATAATATGGAGGGAGAAGACTTGGATCAGTTGTACACTATAACAGTAGGAACAATAGATGATTACATACATCCTAATACTGATGGATCAGTAAGGTGGAGGAGTATACAGTCAATGGAAAAAGATTTAGAACTGACATTTGACATTTGGTAGCAAGGCTCATACGAAACATTCTCAAGGAGATGCACAACTATCAAAGAAACTAGATGGGTTGGGACTGAAGTTAGAGAACACCCAGTATATGATGGCACCTTAGGACTCAACATTTTTCTACTCAGCATGGAAGAAAAGGTAGTAGAGGATCAAAGGATCTCAGTACTAGATGTATCCCTCCAAGACACCCCTGCCAGATGGTGGGCCAACCATAAAGTCTTACTTAGAAATTGGGATGATTTGAAGCAAGCTATCAAGTATAGGTTTTAGAATAAGGAGCAGTTGGAATCAGAGATGCAGATGGATTTCTAAGTTGCGCAGCTTTTCAGTGGAGAATATTATCCTAGAGCACATTGAACAGTGTGTGACATTGTGGCAAGTTGTAGAAATACCCTCTCATTTATGGGTTCAGGTATTTCCCCATTCCCTAGGTCCAATCCTGAAAGCTTGGTTCATACATGAGGAAACCAGAAGATAGACCAATGACTAACAAACATTGTTATCTCATTTTTGCAAGGACTTCTCGTTTACAAGTAAGTACCATGAGCTTGAAGTAGTCCTATAAAAGATTAAAGAATTTATTTTTACAAATAATAGTAATCAGAAATCAAACCTAGTGGTATGTCCAAATCACAACCGATAACTTCAGACTAACCTTCACCTACCCTCAACCAAGAAGCCTATAGAATGCTATAATATTAGTAGGGATTCAGAAAGCCAAGATGACTTAGAGGAATTGAGAAGCCTGGCCATCAAAGAGACATAATGGAACATAGAAATCCAGTACACCATACCCAGTCAGACTGATAGTTCCTACAATCACCCATTAAAATTGCGCAAAGTCAATATAGGGACCACGAAGTAACCTAATATAGATATGGTGGGAGACTACTGGGATGAGAAAACTAGTCAAGAAATATAGATCTTGTTGTGGGAATATGAGGATTTGTTCCCAAAGACCTTTTCAGAGTTAAAGGGAATCAAAGGAGTTATGGGAGAAATGAGAATTGAATTAAAACTAGGATCAAAACCTATGAGGCATAGACCATACCATCTTAACCCTAGATTAAAAGAGAAGGTTAATAAGGATATAGACAATATGTTGGAATTTTGACTTATTTTTGCAGTGGAAGAAGCAGAATGGGTCAGCCCAATAGTCATTCAAAGCAAGAAAGGCACATAGGATATTAGGGTCTGTGTAGACTATAGAAGCCTCAAATATGTATGTGTACATGACCCTTTGCCAACACCTTTTACTGATGAGGTGCTAGAACATATTTCAGGGAAAGAGGTGTACTCATTCATAGATGGATTTTCAGGATACCACCAAGTAAGGATTGTCGAAGAGGACAAAAAGAATACCACATTCATAACAGAATGGGGGTCCTTTGCATACAATGTGATGCCATTTATCTTCAAGAACGGCCTTGCATTTTTCTCCAGGATTGTAATATCATCCTTTAGAGAGTTCATTCACAATTTTATAGAAGTCTATATGGATGATTGGACGATATATAGTTTTCTCAAGGAACATGTAGCATTGTTACGACTGATGTTTGACAGATGTAGAGAATTGTAGATATCATTGAATCTCAGAAAGTGTATCTTTTGTGTACCACATGGGAATTTGTTGGGCCATATAGTATGCCAAGAAGGAGTATTAGTAGACTCAGACAAAGTTGTCATTATTGTGAACATGACACCACCTATGAGTGTTAAGAAGTTTCGCTCCATGTTGGGACACATAGGGTACTATCGTAGGTTCATCAAAAGATATGCAAACATTACTGCACCTCTGGAAAACCAATTGAAAAAGGATGAAATGTTCCAATGGACCCCATAATGTGATAAAGCATTCAAGACCCTAAAGGAGAAGCTCAACATAGCACTGATTATGATATTCCCAAACTGGGAAAATAAATTTCATGTCCATGTAGATGCTTCAGGTATTGCCTTAGGAGCTATCTTAGAGCAACCTGGAGATGGATCCATGGATAATCCTATCTATTTTGTGAGCTGGAAGTTGTCACAAGTTGAGAGCAACTACACAATGATAGAAAGGAAGGGATTATCCATGATTTATGCTTTGCATAAATTTAGACATTATTTGTTAGGCTCTCATTTCAAGTTTTTTACTGATCATTCTACATTGAAATATCTAGTTAACAAACCTGTGTTAGAAGGGAGAATTTGTAGATGGTTTCTATTATTTCAAGAATTTTCTTTTGAAGTAGTTATTAAGCCTGGAAGATGCAATGTAGAACCTGATCACCTGTCTAGATTAGAGTCAAGGGAAAGTGGTGGAGCAGTTGACGATCATCTCCTAGATGCAGACTTGTTCCATGTTGAGGCCATACCAGAGTACCTAGAGGAAACAACGGTCTTCTTAAGTACAGGGGTCTGCCCAGAAACATATTTTGCAACCCAGAAATGTCATATGGTTGTTAGAGAAATGGATTACCAATTGATCACAAGACAGTTGTATAAATTAGGACTAGATAGTATCCTGAGAAGATGTGTCTTGGATCATGAAACGAAGGATACATTATGGGAATGCCACAACAGAGTTGCGGAAGGTCATGTAGGAGGAAAGGACACTGCACAAAAATTTCTCCAAGATGGACTTTGGTAGGTGATGCTCTTCAAGGATGCAAAGGTATATGCTAGATCATGTGATGTTTTTCAAAGAGTGGTTAAGTCATCACGATGAGATGAGTTACCACTTCAACCAGTTCAAGCTCTATAGGCATTTAAGAAGTGGGAAGTTGACATCATTGGACCAATCAACCCCACATCCAAGCATTCAAAGGCTAGATGCATTATTACCACAACTAACTACCTTATGCATTGGGTTGAGGCAGCAGTTGTTCAGGACTATTCGGTCGATACTGCTGCTAAGTTCATCTTTGAGAATATTATCACTCGATTTGGATGTCCTAGGAGCCTAACTAGTGATCAGGGAGCTCACTTTATTAGTAGCACTATAGAAAACCTTACAGCAGAGTTCCTGATCCAACATCACAAAATCATCCCTTACCACCCATAGGCCAATGGAATAGTAGAAGCATTCAACAAGATTCTGGAGAGAGGGTTAACAAAGTTCTATTGTGAAAATCGGTAAGATTGGGATGACAGAGTTCCAACAGTACTATGGGATTACAGGAAAACCACAAAGAAACTCCATAGGTACATGCCATTCCATCTAGTTTATGGGAAGGAGGTTGTAGTGCCCGCAAAATTCATTACTCTGAGTCTGTACATTGCACAGATCACCCATATGTCGGAGGAAGAGTCAGTTGCACAAAGACTCATGGAGTTACAAGAACTCGAAGAGACCAGGTTTTTAGTATATTTCCATCAATCGATTGAGAAAGCAAGGAAAAAATATTGGCATGACAGGCACACTAAAACTAAAGTATTTGCGCAAGGAGAAAAGGTTCTACTCTATGATAGTTGGTACAAGAAGCATCCTGGCAAGTTGCGGATGCATTGGTCGGGACCATTTATAATTGAGGATATCTGACCCTCAAGAGAAGCTAGACTTGTGCAATTGGATGGTATGTTACGACCAGGATGGGTGAATGGCGCTTTCCTGAAACCCTATATTTCTCAGAACTAAGCTAAAAGGACTATCTCTCTAGTTTGAAAGAGCATGTATAATAGTTAAATTTGAGGTTTTTTGAAATTTTTGTAAATTCAGTTAATAAAGTTGGCATGTACATTGTTGTGTCATGACATATAGTTCATTTCCTCTTTTGTTTAAGTGGTGTTTAATGTAGAACTGCTTACTCAACAACGCAAGATCAGAAGCATAAAGAATCCATTAATGACAATCATTAATATGATGGGGACCCCTTTGTGGTCGGAGGGAGAACGAATATGAATATGATTTGATTCCATGTTCCACACAAACCCAATCTAGTCACAACCTTTATTTCCATTACAGTACCCTGTCTGAATTAAGTTAAGCCATAAAATCATGATACATGAAGATTCCATTAGTATTCGTGTTGGGATTACCACCCGTCAAACAGAAAGGTTTGAAACCGGCCACGTCCCTATCCAACTCGCACAAGTAAATGTCAAAATTTCTCGATAGGATTTACCCCATTAACCCGTCCTGTTGGACAACTCAGATCCAAGTTGTGGCCATATGGTCATGATGAAAAACAGTTATTGCTAAACTTGACTTCTAAGCCTAAGTATAAGGCTCTGAGAACTCATCGTAGAACACATCATTTTCAAAGAACTTAGAAATTTCCAAACTCTATAGAGTGAGAAATCCCGTGCATTCAAAAAACCTGTAGCTGTGATCCACAATCCTTAGCTCGTCATAGAAGTTGTGATAACTCACAAACCACAATGTCGAGAGCCACATGAATTCAAAGAGCCAGATCTCAAGGGGAAGGTGGAGCGGGTCAAGCTCCTTGATCTTGACTTAACAGACCCAATCCTTTTCCCCCAGATGAACATAGATGTATTCTGGGATATAACTCCAGATGAGTTGGGAGGCATGAAATTCATGCCAAAACTTGACTATCATGAACCTCAAAGACCTGCCAGTATTCGGTACCATTGGTGATGTTTGGCGGTGCACCAAATTCCTGATCAGTAGGGTGCATGACCGAAGAATCTATTTGGATATGCGGTACCCAATCCATGCTGAAGACATCCATCATCTTAATGGACTATCCCTCAAAGGTGAGGATGTGTCTAAAGGATTCCAGGGTCCTGGTAAGCATGGAAAAAAGAAAGGAGAGCCTAGCCTCTATGAAAGACTCCACACTCAGAGGGGGGGACTCACAAAAAAAATTGACCCCATACTACCAGAGACAGACAGGGCTGGCTGTTACATCATATCCAACAATGTTATGAGGTCATATTACAAGGGAAAATGCATGCTAGATGCATTTTCAGTAGCAGACTTTTGCGCCAATGGCATTGTATTCAACTGGTGTAGTTACCTGATAGAGGAACTACTAGTGGCTTGTGAGGAAGCCCAGGAGAAGGGAAGAACCTTCACCTACATATATCTATTGATGGAATTAGTGATGCTAAAGTGGAAACCACCCCTGGGAAGACTGATGGCACTAGAAGACAAGTAGCACCTTGCAAATATGTTCAAGCCCTGCATTCCAGGACAGATTTGGAGAATAAAACTTTCAACACGACATTGTTCTCCAAGTGGTACAATGGGATTATAGACGCAATGCAGAGGTTTCACATTCTAGAGGATATCCTCAACTGCAACACAAGGAAAATTTATTTCAGTATGAACTAGCATCATATTTTTGTATGGACGAGGCATGCTAACAGGGAATACTTCCACTCAAGAATGTCATCATTCTACCTAGAGGAGGAGGCCTTCGACAAAGAGGTAATGTCATGGCCGACAGCTAAACACAACCTGTGCAAGTCGGGGATGCACTATATTTTACTTGCTAAGATGATAAAGAAGAAAGGAAAAGAAGCAGGGGTAGGACCAAGCTCAGGCTCAGAGCACAGAAGAAGGAATCTCAAGCACAGTTAGACTCTGAGGAGGAAGATGAGATGCATCGATTGGAGTGAAAGAAAAGAACGATGTCAATCTTCTCGCAGCTGCTAGATAAAGTTGTGTTGACAAGTGAGGACATCAAGAAGATCATGAGTGTTACGTTCATTACCAAACCAGTGGCAAAGAAGTTTAGAACCGGGTCTCGTCGAGTAAATTTATGAACCCCCAACCCCTTTCATCCATCATCCCCCACACTCGCTCAACAGTCAAAGCAACCCCCATCATCCATATTCAAGATGACCCTAAGCCTAACACTCTTCCATCCACCATCATCACTGAGCACCCTCCATCACCACCACAACCCCAGTTGCCACCCCCAGAAACCACCAGTCCACCCCAAACCATAGATCTAGAGTTTATGAGGCTCGATCCCCAAGAGCAGAGCCTGTAGTTTCCTGGTCTGAACCCGGACACCTGATATCAACAGATTGTGCCTTAATCTCAAAGTAACCATCACATCCCCTTAATGTCCAAGGTTGAGGGTGGCCAGGGAACTGAAACACAGGAAGAAAGCATAAGGTGAAGGAGATACCAGAGGCTCAAAAGGAACCCGAGACAACTTCCAGGCAGAGTACGACATCTATGCATGAATAGATGGAGTTGGTTCTCCAAAACCCTCAGCAGTGCACAATGTTGCTGCAACTCTACCTAGCCAGAACATAGGTTCTTACACTTTTTCCATCAGTGTTGAGGTTAAGGTTGGTGCCAGGACCATCCACAAGGGAGGAGGAAGTAGAGACTCCCTCAGAACACTTAGTGGCCAGTGGACTTCCATTTCATACCCGAGCACCCAAGGACACAACATTGTCTCTCGTTGACCTTGAAAAGTGGCCAACAACACACTTGGTTGGAATGATTAGAGCATCAATTGATCAACTGGAGCAGAGGCTTCAGCAGACCGAGAGGTCTGCCAAGGTTGGAAGGGAGGAAGTATTCCTAAGAATCCATACAGCAAGAGGAATAGGATAAGGTCCAGGTCGAGCACAAACTAGAAAGGGTCCAAGAAAGGCCTGTTGAATCCTAGCCAGAGATTCGAAAGGTCCCACCCCAACTGCTCGAAGCTAGTGATGCAGAAGAGACAACGCATCATATTGAGTTGTTGTAAGGAGCATGGACACAATTGTCCATTCATGCTGAGCATATGGAAGTGTAGTGGCAGAAAAATTAGCAAGAAGCATAGCAGCAGCCTCAAAAGCTATAGGATCAGATGGAGAAGGTAGTATTGGAAGGCAATAATGCTCGAGAAGCACTACATAAGAACATAGCTGAGTGCATAAATATTTTCAAGGAAGTCAGCGATTGGATGGGCATCATCTCTATACGCAACCAAATCTTAGAGGATGCGTGCACTAGAATCCAAGTGTTGAATGAAGAAGTTGTGGCTACGATGGATCCGCTGGAGAAACAATAGAAGTTTGACCAGATCCAGCAAGTGGACAACGAACTGAACACCCTATTCAAGGCACAATCTATAGCAAAGAAGGAGTTGTGTGACTTTCGGCCTATCGTTTAGACAATTTATATGCATATGCATCAAGTCGATGCAACATCAGATTCTGAATGGAATTCATTGGTCACATCTAAGCCTAATGGATGTATTATAGAGGCGACCCAGTAGTTCGTAGAAGAGGCATCACTCCTTTCCAGGAAGTGGCAGGATAAAGTTGGAATCTTTCAAGGAGTGAGGAAGTGGGCCTTGGAGTTGGTCCTAGAGTTGGGCCCTTTATTTGAAGAGGCAAAATAAGAGAAATCACAAACAAAATAGAAAAAGAAAGAAAAAAAGGAGGACAAGGGAAAACAACAATTTCTCCTAGAAGTTGTTAAATAACCGAGTACTTGACTCGAGGGCGAGTCAAGGTTTGTGGTCGGAGCCTATTGGGCCCTTCCTTTTTTATAAGGAATTGTGCAATTTTTGGCCTAGTACGAGTTGCACAAGCTTCAGAAGAAGCTAGACAACAGAGAAAGAAAAATCAACATAAATCAGTTGCGAAAAGGATAACACAATGCCAGTAAAGAAAAAGCAGTTGCAACAGAACAAGAAAGTGTGCAAGCCAAATCTAGAAGACATGACCTAGATTATGTATAGGGATAAATACAATTGTAAAAGGTTGTTGTCAATGGGATCAAGTCGGTTTCTAATTCTGTAATGTAATATGTACACCATTTTGAGAGTTAGAGCTCTGTGACCTGAGTCCAGAGCCAGGAGTCTGTAATAGAGCGCTACTGGGTATCTCTGAGTTTGTAAATGAAGAAAGATCTGAAGATAATATGAAGGATCTAAATTTTCAAAATATGTTGTGTCTTTTTGTGTTTTACTCATGCATTACAATACTTATTTATGGTTTATAAGTTCCACATGATGGCTCTGTGTTTAAATTCTTGTTCACAACATAAGTAGGTTCAGTTCTTCCACGCATAAGTTTAGATCTATCTGGTAGTTATATGTCTTGCACAAGATCAGGATGAATATTGAAGGTTCTGTGAATCCGCCTAAGTCTTTTCCTTTCCCTTCCCTATCTATTTTTCTTAGCATCACTTTGGGTGAGACTTCTTCTCTTTGGAGGAGATGAAAATGCCAGCACTCTAGACTACTCGATACCTTTTGTTGGTAACCTGAGAAGGACCTTGGTCTGATCAAAATTTCACAAATAGGTATAGGTAAGAATGCTTATGAGTAATAATATGAGGTTCGAACACAAATTCATATTGGAGCTATAAGGGACTCCCAGTATTTATGGAATAATCTTTGCATGGGCACCAGATGGAACATAGGTTCTAACTAGGGCACCCATGTTTGGTAAGCCTATACCATTTGATAATGACACTTATAGTAGCATTACAAGGGTTTTGTGTCTCTAATAAATAGGTTTGTACCTAAGGCATATGGATTACAGTCATAGGAAAATGAAAATATGCAATATGGGGTAGAAACTCATCCTATATGTTGGTCAAAGAAAATACATGCCAAAGTCATGAACGGGCGACATGACGCTAGAAACCACAAAAATCCTTGGAAAAAACCACCAAAACCAACTCCTTCCACTATACTATTAGTCCATTAGGTTGAAAAATTAGCAGAAACTACGTAAAGTGGGTAAAATGTTTCTACTAATAGTAAAATTAACCAATTTTACAATACCATTTGACTTTTTTACCCACATAGTGCATTTTGGACCAATTTTCCTACGATCTTCAAGTGTTTATTGCGGGAGCTACGAGTGATGGAATTAAAAACCATCTAGACCAAGTAAGTTCTCTTTCCCTCCTCTTCATTTCTAGCGGTTTACACTTTCAAATTAGACCCCATTTTTTTATTTTTAAAGGGCACAAATTATGAAATAGGGTGTACGCGGGTTGTAGTTCATTGTTTCATGTATATGGAGACATGTACGCAGTAAAAGAAAATCTTGCCCGCGTATATGTGGCTTTACACGCTATTGTTAACATTACATCCCACGTACAAGTCTACAAACAAGTTTGTTAAAGAGTTTGACTCAAAAAATGGTTTTCCTTTTGTAGTATGGTATTTGAATGGAGAGAGAGAGAGAGAATGAGGAAGTATATGCAGCAGTGGAAAGAGATGCAGAGACCCAACTTTCCCTAAAAATATGTGAGAATTACGAGTTTTGGGCTCTCAAAGGAATGAGGGCTCAAGTGAGGTTTCTTCAAATGCTAGTAAACTTATGGGATCCAGATATAAAGGCCTTCAATATTGATGGGAAACCATTGAGAATTGAAGTAGAGGAAATTTATTTCATCACAGGATTATTTCATTGGGGTGAGGTGGTGAATCTCAAAGCTTGGGGAGCTGGGGGTGGTATGAACATAAAGGACTACATTTCCACCAACTGTGTTGCAGGCATAGATAAATTAAGGAGTCAACTCCCCATCAGGGTGATCGAGAACCTGAGTTTAAAGATCATCATCCTTGTACTTACATGGATCATGGGGTTGGCCTCATTGCACCAAGCATCAAAGCCACTCATTGTTTATGCAGTGGAGTGCTTGTGACCCACAGTTTACAACTGGTGTAATTCACTACTGGCTAACATGAAGATCCAGTTGACAAATTGCAAACAAGAGAGGAAAAGAAACTTTAGGTTTGCTTCCATCTTATGTAGTTTTTTATTTGAGCAGGTTCTAGGTTTGAGCCCTAGAGTGGAGATCATTCCATGCAAATTGCGCAATCCATCCATGTCACAGTGGACTAAGGTGATGAGGTAGTTAGGAGGTGGTAGGGTACCAACCCCCTACAATGATGAGTTCTTCTTATGGTGGCATCGACAAGTGATAGCCATAGATGACTACCCTTATGATGGGATCAACTACAGAGGAGATCCAAATATGTCACTGCCACCAGATTCTGCCTACAGAGATATAGGTATGAAATTTTTTATATATTTCATTTTTTTGTGTTTTTCAAAAATAATAAAAACACAAATATTTGTGTATGGTATCAAGTATTGACAATTACTATTTTATGCAGATGTGGGTCCGTGATGGCCAGATGGATTCCCATGACAAAGATGGAGGAATCGGGGAGATGAGTCAATAGGAGGAGATGCAGAGAGAGTTCTACAAAATGTGCAGGGGAACCTATCTCATTTGACACACAAGATTCCTATGATTTAGGTAGAGGATCTACTAGAGGCTATGCAGTGGAAGGTAGTGGGTGTGCCTCATGCATGGGTGCGACTCTTCTAGCATCTCACAAAATCCGTAGTATGATATCATGATAGACATCTGGTGCCATAGGCATAGATGCCATGGTCATTGTATCTACCAGCCATATATGTATTTTGAGGGTGTGAGCCCCATTTTGTACTATGACACCATATTTTTGGAGAGATGAAATATACAAAAAAAACATTGGTCTTTTTCTTTACTTGTATATCTTACAATGTGTACATTGATGGATGTGTTTTATTTACTTTATTTATGTGACAAATGCCAATCTAAAACATAATTAGCATACGCATCGAATACATAATTAGAACTTCTAGGTATGTGTTTATAAGTAATAAAATCAAAGTGTCGTTCCAAAATTCCTACCTGTAGGAATCATTGGAGTAGAGTAGGGTCTCACACACGGTAACTGTCATTCAACTAACATACTACTAACTAGGAGTCCATGTGAAATTCTAAAGACTGAACACCATGTGAAATGGAGTCGCATAAAATCTCTGTAAAAATGATATATTCATCCACATTATTCGTTGATGGCCCTAGATAAACGCCACCTGAAAACACCAGTGGACCTTTGGGTGAGTAAATAACCCAAGCGGCAGAAGCCAAGTTCTTTGTATGACAACTAGCACCATCTGTGAATCCTAAGTAAATTGAAGACTTCATTGACATATTCCAACCAAGGGAAGACTCGATAAGAAATTCGATGACAAAAAGGAAAATATATATGTACACTAAGATACACTAGTACACAAAGAGTCACACCCAAGCTTGGGGGATAAAGCATAATATATTTTCAAGTAGATCCCATTTCTGGGCTCATCCGACATATTCCCTTCATAATCTTCTAATTTGTAGGATCCTTTTTCTAAAACATGTCGCATGATATAAGGACCATGCCACAAGAGATTGAACTTTCTTACCCCCAATGGTTATTTGTCTTGGTCATAAAAAAGGACCAAGTCACACTCAATGTATTATTGTGGACAGATAGACCTATCATACTGGACCTTAACACTCCGTTTATTCACTTCAATAGTCGTAGAGGCATCTCGACACTGCTCATCTAGGTGCTCTAGGTGTATGAGGCATTCTTCAATATCGGAACTGTCAGGTAAGATTTTAATTGCCTGTCTAAGAGAAGGGATATTGCATTCAATTGGAAGGATTGACTCCACACCATGTACTAACTGAAAAGGAGAAACATTGGTGGAATTCTTAACTGAGGTTTAGTATGCCCAAAGCACATGGTAAAACATTAAATTCCATTCAGATTTGCTTTGGCTAACATTTTTTTTCAAAATGGTCTTGAGAGATTTGTTCACAGCCTCTACTTGTCCATTTTCATAGGGATAATAAGGGGAAGAATGACCATGCTTAAACCCCAATTTTGATGCTAACTCTTTCATCATTTCATTTTAAAAGTGACTACCATGATCATTGAAAATATTTCTTGGGATTCCAAACCATGCTATAATTTGGTTGAACACAAAAAATGATGTAGTCTTACCATTAGATTTAATAGTAGGCATGGCCTCTTCCCATTTAGTGAAGTAGTCTAAGGCCACGATAATATGTTGATGCCCTCCAGCTGAAGCTAGGTTGCAATCCATAAAATCCACTCCCCACTTAGTGAAGGGATCAATGGTGATGACGAAGTGAAGAGGGGATGGATGTGAGTACATTTTCTGAGTGAACCCCTGGAAAGGGTGACACTTCTTGACCTCTTCGACAGAATATTTAAAAATTGTCGGCCAAAAATAACAAGATCACAATATTTTTTGGGTTATCACAAGCCCAGATAGATGACCACCAAAATCCCCACTGTGATAGTCATTAAGAATGGACTCAGCTTCTTTGTGATTCAATAAACCATGAAATATATTATCTATGCCTCGACAATACAAAGTTTCACCGATGACAAGGTAGTTTTTATCTTGATGTCATATTCGTTGTCAATCGTCTCTCGACAAATGCTGAGAGAAATTCAAGGATTGAAGATAGATCGAAATGTCTCCATAACTGGGGTCTGAATATGAGATGAGGAAAATATGTTCATCTGCGAATGAATCGCCATGAATGACATCCTCATCCATTCAAGGGAAGTTTGATATCAACTCAGCAAACACTAGCAATTTTTGAGATTTCGTCAAAGCAAAATCGAGGTCAAATTCTTGCAAAATGACAATCCACTTATCGTATTTCCCCCCTATGATACGCCTAGTAAGGATGTATTGAACAAGATTGACATTAACAACTACGATATTTTTTCAAATAAATATTCAATCTCGTAATCTTTGAACCGCATGTACGACATCCAAGACTAACTTCTCAACATGAGAGTACTTAAGTTCAGGGCCGACTAAGTTTTGACTAAGGTAGTAGACAATGTTCTCATGGATCTCATCATCCTCCTAAACCATAACCATACCATTCATCCCTTTAGGCATGATGATATAAATAAATTAATCTCTACTGTAGTCTGGAGGCTTCAACAGAGGCATCGATACCAAGGATTTCTTAAGAGCATTGAAGGATTCATGGGCTCGCTCATCCTGTTGTTCCTGAGTCTGTACTTAAGGCTCAAAAAGTACAGTGTCAAGGCATCCAAAAGCATGAAAGGTTGATAAAGGATTATACTAACCTTTGGTATAGGAAACTAATGAAGGTTTCTACGTTCTCGCTGCCTAGCTTCCCACTGTTCCTGAGTAGTAATATCTTGTTCAATGGCTGCCCATGAACGTTCCAATTCCTCCCGGGTGTTCGCAGTTCTAAGGACTGTGTCGAAGAGATTTAAAGAGATATGTATTTGATTAGATAGTCCGAGTTGAATGTTAGGTTGATTTTCTACAGGGACAGTCATTGGGGAACAGTACCAGTATGGGAATGATTTTTAAGGAGATGTTTTATTTGTTGTTTCAATTTGGACGAAACAAAGAGAAAATTTTGCATGAAAAAATGAAATAGAATGCAAATTGAAGACCCTTTCCCGTAACTGTATTACTTTTGGTAAAAATAACGTGAGATGGGAGAAAAAATTTATCTGTAGATAACGCGAAATTCCTGTCAGTAGAAAACTCACGTATACACAGAAGAAGAAATTGACATGAACATAATTGACATAGTGTAAATAAACATAAAATTCTGTAAATGTGAATTGGTCTTACACCCGCTGATAGCTAGTGCAGAGGAAAGACAAGAAACAATTACAGAAAAGATGGAATCCCTGCACTATAGTAGTGGTTGTACTAAATTATAGTGATACACATCAATTATGTAGAGAAAAATGAAAAGAAACAAAAAACATAACGAAACAAACTTGTAACACAGTCGTGACAGAATTGGGAATCTTCAAATTTTCTTTGTATTAACTTCCTTCATGCAAAAACTCTATTACAATTAGCACCAAAAAGTCCAGCCCTTATCTCTTCTTTTTGTGATCTATTTATACAAAATTTGCCTCTCGGTTCAGAAGAGCGAAATTACTCCATCTGTCCGAATCCATTTTCAAAAAAGTGTCAGGTGCTTGTTTTTTCTTAGATTTAATGCATATGATACATTTGTCGAAAAAAATGAAATACAAGTTGTGAAGGTTTTGCTTGACAGCTGGGGGGAGCGAAATCACTCCATTTCACCTACTCTATCTTCAAGAAGTGCCAGGTGCTTGTCCTCACATGGATTCAGTGTACATGATACACTTTTCCACAAACTGGGACACCAGCTGCGAAGGCTCGGCCTAACAACAGGCTTCGGCAAAATAGCACTCTCGGGCCAACTGTGGAAGCTTATCATCTATTTGTACATCAACGAGTTCAAGGGCACTGAGTTGTGCACTAGGTTGAATCAAATGTTTGTAGATTTGAGTCGGGTCTACCCTGTCCATCTTAGAGATTTCCACCGAATTTCTCTCATTCTCTTCTTTTATGTCAAGAGAAATCCGATCTATATTTATCTGCCTTAGCGCCTCTGTGTCACCTCCAATATCTATCCCTAACTGCTCACCATTTATGTTATTGACAGCCTCTTCTAACGAATTTTTCACTTTTTGACCCTACTCCTTGCTTAAAGTAATATCATGTTCCCAATTTTTTAACAAGATATTACCCCTAGTTTGTTTGGCAATGGTGAGCCCGGGAGACCCTGCTGAAAACCTATTGTTGGTAGCAATCACCGCTTCTTGGAAAGCGATTCGAGTAGCTTCTGCATTTCTTTCTTTGTTAATCAGATTCTCAGAGATCCGATGTATTAACAAGTAGTCTTCTCGAATCTCTCCTATTTTGTTCAGCAGACTCTGTTGAGCATAGGAGATCCTACTCCGAACATTGATCGCTCTGGATTTAACAATCTCGATGTCGATCACCTTGCTTTCTGCGACCTCTAACTGAGCCAGCAGCTGCGTGATCATATCCCTCTGCTGACCCGATTGTACCCGACCATCTCAGATCACTGAATTTGCTTGTTCCAATTTAGTTTTGAGGACTTCGATTTCTTGCTTATCGGCCAATCGGGCCAGTTCTATTTCTCCGCTCGCTTGATTCTTGGCGCTTTCTGCTGCCGAAGCCACTCTGGCTTCAAGAGTCTTGATCAAACGATTCTTTTCTTTGAGCTGATTCTTTAACACTGAGACCGAGAATTGATTTTCCATCTCACACACTCCTAGCGTACCTGCAATCTTGGTGGCAAATTCATCTTTCCTTTTGTTCATCCCATCGGTCATCACTTTGAACCTTTTGACAGTTGATCCTTCCTCCTAGGAGGGCTCCCTTTTCACAACTGCCTTTCTCTTTTTGTCGAAGAAGAACTCATTGGGAGGAAGTTCTTCTGCTCTGACGGGCCTTAAAGCCTCGCCAAAAATCCATCCTTCCAGTATGTTTCCTTGCGTTGACTGCAAAGGAGTGACAGAAGTGATTGGTTCTCCGATTTGCCTTGTCGTCTTTCCTGGTGTGTCGAGTGAGCCTTGC
The DNA here is from genome assembly GCA_000966675.3 of Picea glauca. Lineage (NCBI taxonomy): Eukaryota > Viridiplantae > Streptophyta > Pinopsida > Pinales > Pinaceae > Picea > Picea glauca. The sequence continues at coordinate 449,205 of JZKD02S2390816.1, read as the reverse complement.
TCCTTTGGAGGATCAGAAGTATTTGTCTCTGTCTCCAGATTCTGATTCTCTGGCGGGTCGGTGTTTCTCACCTCCACTTCTGGACTATGTTCTTTGGGTGGGTCAATAGTTTTTTTCTCCTGCTCGGGGTTTTTCTCTTGCTCGGGACACTTCTCTTGCTCATGATTCTTCTCCTGCTCCCCTTCCTGATGTTTTTCGGGGTTAGATGTCTACCCCTTGGAACTTTCGGCCTCTTTTTCTTTATCCTTGGAAAGTCCCAAACCTCCCAGCACCACGGGGAGACATTGTTTCCTATGCTCCTGAAATTTTAAAACAGAGGCCCTATCTTCGGGTGCTAGAGATCTGATTCGAAATTGCACTTCCACATAGGACCTCGCCCCTCGAAAAACATCATCTGAGGGTGAACACTCGTGTTCAAACCTCCTTAATCTACAATTTCCCAAATGGGTGCTTACAGTTCCCTGAGGATCATGCTTTTTGTACTCAATAGAGACTAGGCTCAAGTCTTCTAAGGCTGTAGCCTCAGCCTTAGCATCTTCGAAATCTAATAATGAATAGGAATTTATCCGAATAGGGAAAAACAGCCATACCTTTTTTTATGACGCTTTGAGCTCTTTGCTCACTCCGCCAATCACTATTTGTCAAGCAATCTCGCGATAGGCCAGCTTGTCGGGAATGAACAATGGTAGTGCTAGAGGAGGAACAGTAGCTCCGAACAATCTAAAATAGGAGAATTATTCTTCCATGTACCAGTCCGCGATACGGCTCAGATTTGTAGCAATGCTATCCGAGATGCGGGGTGGCGAAAGACCAAAAATGGCGATGTGCAGGGGCACCATCACCCAATTGAAAATCTCATAAATAAACTTATTTGCGTTATTTTCCCACAGCTTATCATGGTACTCATGTACAATATTCTCTTGGGTTGGACTCCAAGCCCAATTCATTAAAGGAAAAGGCGTCATGGAGCATATCGCATCCATGATATACGCAGACATGAAAAATCCGAATGGTATCCTGGCTGCTTTTTGCTCCCGGTACGCTGTGACCCTATTGAACAAACTATCGGAGAGCATCTTCGCCCAATTAAATGAGGAACCCTATGCTACCCGAAAGATGAGAGGTACCCACTGGATGTAGAAATGCGCGGTATGCTCTCTTCCGAAAAGTCGGCACGTCATCATCGCCACATACATATATTGTGGCTCCAATGAAGAAATTGAATACACGCCTTTGTCATTGGCTCTGAATGTCGTAGAACGAGAAACCCAATATTTTATCAATCCAGGCATGGTTTTGTCATATTCTTCGCACTCTTTCTTTTTGAATTCCTCCAGGAATTCATTGCCATACACATATTCATAATTTGTTGGGAGCTTATACATAGATTGGATCTACTCTGGTCTGAAAGTCCCGACCGTAGTTCATCGGTCATTTATGATAGTTCTGGTGGGTAGGTCGACGTGATCCAATGCCCATTGGATCATGTCGTAGTATGGGAGCAACCGAGGTCTGGCTGCAACCAGGTGCATTCCCGACTGAACAATTGTCTTGTACTTAGTGTTCAGGTCATCTTTTACAATATTACTGTCGTCGTCATCAGAGTCTGAATAGTTTACCAACTCAGATTGCAGAATGTCTGAAATAAACGACCAGGTGGGTACCGAGCCACCAGTCCGAGGTGAAGTATCTGAGACGTTGTCTGGACCCTGTGTTGCAATCTCGACATTTTCTTTCGCTGCTCTCCTTGGCGCCATGGTTGAAGCTTGCTTTTTTTCTCTTCTGTAATAGACCTATGTATACATGCGGAAATGAGTTTCCTCGGAGAAAGGTGAGCTCTATGCGCTAATGAGAAATATTTTTAAAAATAAAACGAAATCTCGTATATATTTGAAAATCCTGTACCTTTGAAATAAGTCTGTCAAATCGCGAATAAAACCAAATTTATTGAATAAATCCGATCTCATTTATTCGTGGATTTACCCTAATTTCTCATTAATGTCATCAATATCGGGCGGCTTGACAGGTACTCGGGTTATGGAGAGCAAGTAAATACCTTGTGAAGTGTGCCAACCTTGAAGCGCGGGACGTATTTCGTTTAATTTAAAATTACAAATCTTAATGACTTAAATAACTTCCCCGCCTTTTGCTGCATCGTGAACTTCCTTTTCGTATTTTGACCCTTTAACTCGCGAGACTGCGAGTGACGATTTTAATGTAATCAATGGTAATTGTGATTTGGCGCATCCTTAATTACATAATTAATTTACTCACCATATCGCGACTCGGGAATTCGAGGACAGACTTTTGGGAAAATGATATGCCGAGTCGCGATATCATGATGTGTCGATAATTAAGGCTCAAATTATGAGAAGGAAATCTTAGATTAGGCGACTAGTTAATCTTGCCATAATCATGTCGCAACTTCATGAATCGGGGTTTTGGACTCTTTAACTTTATGAAAGAAAGTGCCGAGTGGCGATGTGCCGAGAACCAAAACTAACCATGGTTAGTTTTTTACCTTTAGTTATCGACCAAGGTTCTCACAAAATTTATCCTGTTCTCGGCTATCGGGGCTGTAAGAACCAAAACTTAGGTTCGACGAATGCCGAGGCACGAAATCCCGACGATGTCTAATCAAGGGTTAAAGGTTTTACCATAGTCAATGCCTTGGGTGAAAAATTGAAAAATGAGTTTGCAGTTTCGCAACTCGGGACTTGTGAATTTAAAAATCGATATGTCCGACTTGTGATATCCCGAAATAAAACAACAGAGCGAACATACTTGCGAAAAATGGGTCTTTTTTGAAAGTGAAAAAGCATCGCTATTCAGGCGACAAGATTTCAGAGTTTTATGATTTCGGAAGGAAAAGAAAAACAACTTTAGATCTCAAGTATCAAACATTTAAAATTGCTCGAGGTGAAAAAATAGGGGCGGCTCCAACATAGGCTCCAACTAGGGATCCCGCTTCACTGTGAGGTGGGAAGAATAGTAGACCAGCTACCAAAATTGGGTAAATGGAGTCATAGGCTAAAATCAAGAGAAAAATCCAAGGAAAAAGATAGGAAGGGGGAAAAACTTTCGCTTGATAACCCAGAAACTTTTTCGAACTTAGATATTCTTTCCAAACACAGCTGAAGTCACCTTCGCAATTTTCCGTTTCTCACTACTAAATTTGAGGAACGTTTCAAGACAGTCGTAACGGTCCTAGGGTATTCAACAGGTCTTGCGATTCTCAGCTTGCATCAAAAGAATGATATTATATAATCTAAAATAGGGAAGTCCCGTCGGAATTTGGGGAAATGATCAGGTTTTCAGAAAGCGTTGATTACCAGAGTTGATTGATGTTTATGTATAACAGCCTTACAGATCTCTCAGACATTGCTTCACTACCAGCGAGCCTGTTCAGTACCCCGGTGAAGTTGTCTGACCCTTTTT
>JZKD02S2390816.1:421105-445717 GCA_000966675.3 Picea glauca | reverse complement strand
CGGAAAATATTTATGCGTTTAAACGCTAAGACGAGGGCAATCATTTCTGAATTTCCTTTCATCATCTTAATGGACTAGGTGGGGGCAATCATTTCTGAATTTCCTTTCACCACCTATCTCAGTATTTTATTCCTTTTTAAAACACGAAGATGGGAGCAATCAGTTTATATCAGGGCTGAGATCTGTGTAATATTTTTTATTAGAGGTCTGTCAACTTATTTTGATTACTCGGTATCAACCTTCCTTTGACCCTCACAAGACCTTTAGTTCTTAGGGAGACAGGGGAGAATAATAAAATTTTAAGGAACATTCTATTCAAGAAAGCTTTGATTTTTCGTACGCTATTGAAAAACCTAGGAAAGTTAGGATCGCTATAGGCGTTCCTTAGCTTAGCAGAGGATCAAGTAGTTGCGAAGACCAGCTTTCTTAATAAGATCTGCTTCGGAATCCCTGGGGTTTGAAACGAAAAAATCTTTATCCCTTCCCAAAGACTTGGGAAGATAGCGACTTACTAAAAGTTAGGCCCAAATATAGACAGAGAACAAGGCAGCAATTGAATGGCTTAATATAAAAAAGTTCAGAACAGTTTGGGACTAGTTTTTCGAATACATTTGAGAACAAAATTCATCCAAATTTAATTTGAAGATCATGAAACCAAAAATAAACTTGTTATCTAACTTTTTATATTGCAATTTGAACAATATTACCTTAGATTGCAAAAAACAGCTTTTCATGACCTGAGTATTTTGAGAAAACTCACCTCTGTCTTTTCTTTTCAATTTCTTTGTGGGCTATGAATTATCTTATGTATCACCTGTTTTATGTTGTTCTATTTTCCACACCGGCCTGCACGTTATTTTTTCTGCTATCTTCGTCTGAGGTTGGAACCCTGCAAAAACGAATACAAATCTGATTGGAAAATGTGTTGAAAATTTAAGAACGAAAACCAAAAATTAAAAATAAATGTTTGAACAAAAACATAAATATGTACAAAAACTCATAACAAACTTTATTTATTTACGAATATATATATATAATTTATTTTTTATTTTATTTTCTTTTCAATCCGACGACTGTCACATCATGTAGTGCTTTAGGTATCGCCCATTGACAGGGGTGCTGAGAACTTCTCCATCAATATTTTCTAGAAGAAAGGAATTCTTTCTTTCTGGAGCCGAGACCCTGAATGGTCCATACCAAAGGTGGTCAAATTTTCCATGCTTCGTGGCTTCTTCCCTTCTCGTATCCCATCTTAACACCAAGTCACCTGGGAGGAACTCTCTGTCCTTTGCCTTAAGATCGAACAATGCTTTCATATCGTCTTGATATTTCTGTATTTTCTCATCAACCTCCACTCTAAGCTGTTGAATCTCAATGATTTGGTTAATTCTTCTGGTCACATGATTGGGCTCTTCATTTTGATCCTGCCATAATTTCATCACTGGCAATGCTAAGTTTATGGGAATAATTGCCTCGGTCCCATATACCATCTGAAACAGCGAAATGCCGATAGATCTTTTAGTGCTGATGCGGTTTGCCCATAATGCGTGCTTCAAATGTACATGCCAAGACCTCTTGTTTTCATTCAGTACCTTTTTTATCACGTTTACCAGGCTCTTATTTGATGATTCAGCCAGCCCATTTCCTTGAGGGTAATAAGCAGTGGAATGGCCGAGAATGATACTGTACTTCTGGCAGAAGTCGATCATAGCCATGGATTTGAAAGCCTGGGCGTTGTCTGTAACAATCTTTTGGGGGCACCCAAATCTTGACAAGATGTTATCTTCCAAGAAGTCAATAACCACTGAGTCTGTTTCCCTTTTTGTTAGAATTGCTTCCACCCACTTTGAAAAATAATCTGTGGCTGTTAAGATCCACTTATGCTGAGCACTGGAATGGGGATTGATTTCCCCTATGAAGTCTAATCCCCATTTTTGAAATGGTGCTTCGGTTTTGACTGGAACGAGTGGTAATGCGGGGAGTTTCTGCTTACCAATGAATATTTGACACGAGTAACAGGCACGTACTTTGGCATTGACGTCCGAAAATAATTTTGGCCAATAGTATCCGGCCCTCAAGATTTTATAGGTTGTGGCTCTCCATGCATTGTGTCCTCCACAGATTCCTTCATGAAATTCTTCTATGACCCGTGGATTTTCTGACTCGACCAGACAGACCAGTAAGAACCCAAGTGGATCCTTCCAGTATAGTTGATTTTCAGAGATGCAATATTTTACAGCATGGAGTTTTAAGGTCTTGTATTTGGCTGGTGTTAGTCCATCTGGACGTTTCAGGTTTAACAAATAGAAAACTATATCTTTATACCAATCCGATGACATAAATTTTTCCTCAACCTCGCTTGGATAATTTTGGTCATTCGGCTCTTGCAAACGTGTGTCTCCATCTTCCCCTTGTATGCAATTGATGTCAAGAGCTCTAAGGTTCGACTCGGCCAAAAGTTTGGCCAAACCCTTTCCCTTTATCAATTTAGTAGGTTTGATTTCTAGGTCAAATTCTTGTATCTTAGAGAGCCAGCGCCCTCGTTTTCCATCACTGTCAGGCTATACCAATATATCCTTCACAGCACTGGTTGGTACGTATGCGATAATTTTTTAATGTAGAACGTAAGTTCTGAATTCTTTTAGCGCTTTCACCATTGCATATGCTTGTTTTTATATTATATCATATTTTAGTTCGGCGTCCCTGAGACTCTTGCTAAAAAACGCAATCGGGCGTTCAAAGCCCTCATCATCTTTTTGCAGTAACACCACAGCGATAGTATGTTGAGAAGTGAATGAGAAGATGAGGAAATCTTTCAAGTAATCTGGGCTTGTTAACACAGGTGCCTCGCCTATGACTTTTTTAATATGCTCGAATGACGCTTTTTCCTCGGTCGTCCAATTTACTCTGCTATCTTTCTTCAGCATTCCTATGATCAATTTGACAATCTCAGCAAAATTTGGTATAAACCTTCGTAAAAAATTTATTGTACCTAAGAAAGAATGAATTTCTTTAACGTTTCTAGGAATACTGATAGTTTGTATCGCTTCAACCCTCTTAGGATCAATCTTGATCCCATCTTTAAATACGATATGCCCCAGAAGCTTACCTTCCTGCATAGTGAAATGTGATTTCTTTGGGTTCAAAGACAGACCATACCTGCGGCATTTTTCAAAAGATTGTTTTAAATGGATCAAATGTTCTTCATCGGTTTTAGAAAAAACCGTCAAATCGTCAAGGTATATTACTACGAACTTATCTCTTTCTCCAATGAAATCGATATCCATGGCATGTTGGAAGGTAGCTCCTACATTCATTAAACCAAAAGGAATTTTATCATACATGAATGTACCCCACGGTGTGGTGAAGGCAGTTTTTTCTCTGTCTTGCTCGTTCATAGCGATTTGGTTGTACCCAGAAAAACCATCTATCATAGACATATGATTTGCTCCAACTACCCTTTTGAGGATGTGGTCCATTTTAGGAAGTGGATAATTATCTTTAAGAGAGGACCTGTTCAAGTTCCGGAAATCTACACACAGTCTGATTTCTCCGTTCTTTTTTCTGACAGGGACCAAATTTGCTACCCAGTCTGAGTATCTTAGAGGTACAATTATTTTCACGTCTAAAAGCTTCTTAACTTCCTTTTCAATAACAGGCAACAAAATGGGGTTAAACTGCCTGAGCTTCTGCCTAAAAGGCTTGACTCCGGGCTTCAAAGGTATCTTGCGCTCAATTATAGAAGTATCGTATGTTCGAAGCTCATCATAGGACCAGGCGAAAACATCTTTATAATGTCTAAGTAAGTCTCTATACTGGTATTTTACCTTAGGAGGGAGGAATTTAGATATCTTTACCATCCTGGAATCTTTTTCAGTTCCTATGTTGCAATCCTCCACTTCTTCTAGTTGGGGGTGCAAAGTGGACTTCACAGGTATGTCGTTCTGATCGAAGAGTCTTTCCAAAGGAATTAAGCCTTTCGGGATTTGGTTATTTTTGAGGACCAACATGCGGTGATCCGCTATTTTTTCTCGGAAGATTTCATGATCTTCATCTTTTTGCATAATCCACCTCAGGTCGTTTTGGTTTTCTTGATCTGGATGGGTTTCAGAGAACTCACCTATTGCTATAAGAAATTTCTGAATTTGTTCGTCATCTTCAAAAACCTGCCAGTGTCGGACATTGTCCGGTATAGAGGGTTTATATCTGATTTCAATATGATATTTCAGTTTAACATTCGTGGGAGAGGAAAAGGTTGAGGCTGCCTTAGCCAATGCATCAGCATGTAGATTCTCTGTTCGAGGAATAAAATGGACTTTTATAGATGAGAAAAAATTCTCCATAAAATCCCACACACAATTTCTATATGTTCTCAATCTGGGATGTTTGGCTAGGTATTGATGGTTTACTTGTTTTACTATCAATTCAGCGTCACCGTAAACCTCCAGGTTTTTTATGTTTAACTTCTTTGCAGCCTCTAAACCTAAAACTAATGCTTCATACTCACATACGTTATTGGTGTAATCTATGTCCCACTGCAAGCGATATGAGAAAGGAACGGTAAACTTACCTTCAGGTGCTACCAAAAGTACGCCAGCACTAGCTCCTTCATAAGATGAAGTGCCATCAAAGTACATTTTCCAGATACCATTTTTTCATAGCTCTTCAGTCAAGGGGCTAAGCTCTTCCTGCTTCATATCAAGTTCTTCCGGACACCCATCTAAACCATTGTCAAATGATAATATGCAATTCCCCATATCTTGATCTGCAACGTAAATGGGAAAGTTATTTGGATTCAGAGGATCACTGACTGTATATGTTAATCTTGTTTCTCGGTACAAACGATTAAACTGACCACCAAAAATTGGGATTGTGGCATAGGACATGTCCAATTGTAGAGAACCCCCCAACTTGGCTCCCCATGATCTGGATAATAACATACCATATTTGGGTGGAATATCTGCAATAACTACATCCATCAGGATACTCTTGACCGGGACTTAAGCCAGGGTGACTACCAGATCTTTTATCATTCCCATACATTTAACCTTTCTTGAATCAAACGAGTATAGGTCTCCATAGGGTCTAGTGATCTGGAGCCCCAGCCTCTCCATTATAGTTTTGGGCATAACATTATGTGAAGCCCCGGAGTCTAACATGCAGTTATGCAGTAATTGGTCATGTATATTCAGGGTGATATAGAAAGGAGGGACGTTGTCCTTGAATCCCTCAAAATGAGGACCAAAGGTGATGTTAGGTCTGTCATCTTCTAAGTTGATAACGTCGGAGTGACTTTCTGGCTCATAAACACCCATCACTTTGGCAATTTGCTTCCGATAAGTGGGGTTTTTTTCTAATTCTACCAAAGGAATCGGTATCTTGATTTTATTTAATTCATTTTCAAAATTGTAAGATGTATTGGCCTTGTCCATTTCTTTGGTTAAGACTTCCGAGATTTTTTCTTCCGATTTGTTTGTCGGGATCGCTTTATCACTCGTGACCTTAGTCGAATATGTAACTTTATTTAACGGTCATGTTTCCTTTGTTTGGGTTTCGTCCTTTTTCACCTCAGACTCTTGAGTCTTTGTCTTCTTGACTTTATTGCTGGGTAACAATGTATCTTCCAAAAGAGGTTCTTGAGATTGACCCCTTGGCAGAATTTTCTTAGGTTGGTCAGTTGAGGTGGGATTATTTTTTGATCTCAGATTGTATCTAGGTTGGAAATCAGCCGCTATCATTTCTGTTTCTGGTTGAGATAAGCAGAGGTTAGTATGATCACCCTCTTCTTCTTCATCAGGTGATTGAGGGATATTAAAAACTTTCTCATACTCTTCCCTGGTTAGAAATGGCTGCGAACATTCATCACCAAAACATGCAACTTCATCTTTCGAATCTCCGAAATCTTGGAGGTCACTTGCTCCTATAAAATTTTCATTTTTTAGTGGAGATTGTATTTTTTGATCTTCATTCTTCATTTGCCTTTGTTGATTTTGGGGATTTGGGTTTCTCCTGAAGTCCCTTTTGTTAGAAGAATCAGCTTTAGCCTGATCCAACTCCATCCTAAAGATTTTGTTAGACAGATCTTTAATTATTCGGGCCATATCATCCACTCTGTTGTCAGCGTATCTATTTGACCCGGAAGGACCCGCTGGTTCCCTATAGCGTCTATTATCACAGTTGATTGTTTCTACTTTAGCCTTTAACTTACCTGAAGCCATCATATTAGATTCTATTTCAGCAGCATCATCTTGCATCCTATTCAGGGTGGCTCCTCTTATTTCTCGCAAAAGCAATGCAAAATCAGGTTCGAAGGCTCCCGCAAAAGTTACTTTGGCTGAGGGTTCGGAAGGTTTAACAGTGGCTGGAATTTTATTATAAAGTTTGTTAAATCTCAGAATAAATTCCATAACGGTTTCTGAATTCTTTTTCTTTAGGGACCCAAACTCAGTAAGGTAGTACAAGTGATCCTTTCACTCTCCCCATTGTCTGAGGAAAGCATCTTCCAAGGCGTCATATGTCTGAATAGAAGCTAGAGGAAGACTCCGAAACCAAGTTTGGACCTGTCCTTCGAAGGTCTGGACAAGTAGTTTGGAGTAAACATCCTCATGCTCGATACCACAGATATTTGCGAACTGGTAAAAAAAGTTTATATGCTCAGCTACAGTTAAATCTCCCTCCCCAGTGAACTTAGGAATATTTTTGATGTAGTTATCAGGCAAATCATGGAGGCGAACGGGTAAAACCAGGGGAGCGTATCTCACCGCTACTTTCGCAAATACTCCGGGAGGAGGGACATGGGGTTGTCCTCCACCTCCTCCTCCAATGCCTGCCATCGACTTGGGAGTAGGAAATGAGGATGTAACACTCTTTTTTGAATTAGGTGAGACTGGGAAGTTCTGCCGAAGAAAGGATGGTGTGTCAAAAGACAAAGATCTTTCTAAAGAACTCTTTCCCTTATTTATAGATTGGAAAGTCTGATGTGGCTCACTCCTAAATTCTAAGTCGTTTGCTTTTGGATCTTTGGTATCAGATAGAGAGATACCAGAAGTAGGAGGTTTTGAAGTGGAATTAATCTTTAAAAGTGGATTTTTGGGTTTATTAACTGAAGCGGTTGTCTCAAACGAGCCTCTCGCTCTTAAGATCTTTTCAGGATTATTAACAGGCGTAATCAGCTTGCCATCCGGGTTTTGTCTGGTATGCCTTCTACCAGACGCCAGTTTGTGTTTTAGTGGAGTTGCCAAGTGAAAGATTTAAACAAGCCTTAAAATGGTGTGCACTCTATGTTCACTATCAAAGAGTAACACTATCAACGAAATAGTTTGTCGTTTTCCCAGGGAAAAGATTTCGTAACTTCGGTCCCTGGCAACGGTGCCAGAAAGATGTTGTTTCTGAGTCTGTACTTAAGGCTAAAAAAGTACAGTGTCAAGGCATCCGAAAGTATGAAAGGTTGATAAAGGATTATACTAACCTTTGGTATAGGAAACTAATGAAGGTTTCTATGTTCTCGCTACCTAGCTTCCCACTGTTCCTGAGTAGTAATATCTTGTTCAATGGCTGCCCATGAACGTTCCAATTCCTCCCGGGTGTTCACAGTTCTAAGGACTGTGTCGAAGAGATTTAAAGCGATATGTATTTGATTAGATAGTCCAGGTTGAATTTTAGGTTGAGTTAATGCAGGGACAGTCATTGGGGAACAGTACCAGTATGGGAATGATTTTTAAGGAGAGGTTTTATTTGCTATTTCAATTTGGACAAAACAAAGAGAAACTTTTGCATGAAAAAACGAAATAAGAATGCAAATTGAAGGCCCTTTCCCGTAACTGTATTACTTTTGGTAAAAATAACGTGAGATGGGAGAAAACATTTATCTGTAGATAATGCGAAATTCCTGTTAGTAGAAAACTCACGTATGCACAGGAGAAGAAATTGACATGAACATAATTGACATAGTGTAAATAAACATAAAATTCTATAAATTTGAATTGGTCTTACACCCGCTGATAGCTGGTGCAGAGGAAAGACAAGAAACAATTACAGAAAATATGGAATCCCTGCACTATAGTAGTGGTCGTACTAAATTATAGTGATACACATCAATTATGTAGAGAAAAATGAAAAGAAACAAAAAACATAACGAAACAAACTTGTAACACAGTCGTGATAGAATTGGGAATCTTCAAATTTGCTTTGTATTAACTTCCTTCATGCAAAAACTCTATTACAATTAGCACCAAAAAGTCCATCCCTTATCTCTTTTTTTTGTGATCTATTTATACAAAATTTGCCTCTCGGTTCAGAAGAGCGAAATTACTCCATCTGTCCGAATCCATTTTCAAAAAAGTGCCAGGTGCTTGTTTTTGATTAGATTTAATGCATATGATACATTTGTCGAAAAAAATGAAATACAAGCTGTGAAGGTTTTGCTTGACAGCTGGGGGGAGTGAAATCACTCCATTTCACCTACTCTATCTTCAAGAAGTGTCAGGTGCTTGTCCTCGCATGGATTCAGTGTACATGATACACTTGTCCACAAACTGGGACACCAGCTGTGAAGGCTCGGCCTGACAACGGGCTTCGGCAAAATAGCACTCTCGGGCCAACTGTGGAAGCTTATCATCTATTTGTACATCAACGAGTTCAAGGTTACCGAGTTGTGCACTAGGTTGAATCAAATGTTTGTAGATTTGAGTCGGGTCTACCCTGTCCATCTTAGAGATTTCCGTCGAATTTCTCTCATTCTCTTCTTTTATGTCGAGAGAAATCCGATCTATATTTATTTGCCTTAGCGCCTCTGTGTCACCTCCAATATCTATCCCTAACTACTCACCATTTATGTTATTGACAGCCTCTTCTAACGAATTTGTCACTTTTTAAGCCTGCTCCTTGCTTAAAGTAATATCATGTTCCCAATTTTTTAACAAGATATTACCCCTAGTTTGTTCGGCAATGGTGAGCCCGGGAGACCCTGCTGAAAACCTATTGTTGGTAGAAATCACCACTTCTTGGAAAGCGATTCGAGCAGCTTCTGCATTTCTTTCTTTGTTAATCAGATTCTCAGAGATCCGATGTATTAACAAGCAGTCTTCTCGAATCTCTCCTATTTTGTTCAGCAGACTCTGTTGAGCAGAGGAGATCCTACTCCGAACATCGATCGCTCAGGATTTAACAATCTCGATGACGATCACCTTGCTTTCTGCGACCTCTAACTGAGCCTGCAGGTGCGTGATCATATCCATTTGATGACCTGATTGTACCCGACCATCTCGGATCACTGAATTTGCTTGTTCCAGTTTGGTTTTGAGGACTTCGATTTATTGTTTATCGGCCAATCGGGCCAGCTCTATTTCTCCGCTCGCTTGACTCTTGGCACTTTCTACTGCCGAAGCCACTCTGGCTTCAAGAGTCTTGATCAGACGATTCTTTGCTTTGAGCTGATTCTTTAACACCGAGACCAAGAATTGATTTGTCGTCGCATACGCTCCTAGCGTACCTGCAATCTTGGTGGCAAATTCATCTTTCCTTTTGTTCATCCCATCGGTCATCACTTTGAACCTTTTGACAGTTGATCCTTCCTCCTGGGAGGGCTCCCTTTTCACAACTGCCTTTCTCTTTTTGTCGAAGAAGAACTCATTGGGAGGAAGTTCTTCTTCTCTGACGGGCCTTAAATCTTTGCCAAAAATCCATCCTTCCAGTATGTTTCCTTGCATTGACTGCAAAGGAGTGATAGAAGTGATTGGTTCTCCGATTTGCCTTGCCGTCTTTCCTAGTGTGTCGAGTGAGCCTTGGTCCTTCGGAGGATAAGAGGTATTTGTCTCTGTCTCCAGATTCTGATTCTCTGGTGGGTCGGTGTTTCTCACCTCCACTTCTAGACTATGTTCTTTGGGTGGGTCAGTAGTTTCTTTCTCCTGCTCGGGGTTTTTCTCTTGCTCGGGACTCTTCTCCTACTCAGGATTCTTCTCCTGCTCCCCTTCCTGATGTTTTTCGGGGTTAGATGTCTACCCCTTGGAACTTTCGACCTCTTTTTCTTTATCCTTGGAAAGTCCCAAACCTCCCAGCACCACGGGGAGACATTGTTTCCTATGCTCCTGAAATTTTAAAACAGAGGCCCTATCTTCGGGTGCTAGAGATCTGATTCGAAATTTCACTTCCACATAGGACCTCGCCCCTCGGAAAACATCATCCGAGGGTGAACACTCGTGTTCAAACCTCCTTAATCTACAATTTCCCAAATGGGTGCTTACACTTCCCTGAGTATCATGCTTTTTGTACTCAATAGAGACTAGGCTCAAGTCTTCTAAGGCTGCAGCCTCAGCCTTAGCATGTTCGAAATCTAATAATGAATAGGAATTTAGCCGAATAGGGAAAAACGACCATACCTTCTTTGATGACGCTTTGAGCTCTTTGCTCACTCCGCCAATCACTGTTTGTCGAGCAATCTCGCGACAGGCCAGCTTGTCGGGAATGAACAACGGTAGTGCCAGAGGAGGAACAGCAGCTCCGAACACTCTAAAATAGGAGAATTCTTCTTCCACGTACCAGTCCACGATACGGCTTAGATTTGCAGCAATGTTATCCGAGATGTGGGGTGGCGAAAGACCAAAAATGGCGATGTGCAGGGGCACCATCACCCAATTGAAAATCTCATAAATAAACTTATTTGCATTATTTTTCCACAGCTTATCGTGGTACTCATGTACAGTCTTCTCTTGGGTTGGACTCCAAGCCCAATTCATTAAAGGAAAAGGCGTCATGGAGCATATCGCGTCCATGATATACGCAGACATGAAAAATCCGAATGGTCTTTCGACTGCTTTTTTCTCCCAGTACGCTGTGACCCTGTTGAACAAACTATCGGAGAGCATCTTCACCCAATTAAATGAGGAACCCTCTGCTACCTGAAAGATGAGAGGTACCCACTGGATGTAGAAATGTGCGGTATGCTCTCTTCTGAAAAGTCGGCACGTCATCATCGCCACATACATATATTGTGGCTCCAATGAAGAAATTGAATACACGCCTTTGTCATTGGCTCTGAATGTCGCAGAACGCGAAACCCAATCTTTTATCAATACAGGCATGGTTTTGTCATATTCTTCGCACTCTTTCTTTTTGAATTCCTCCAGGAATTCATTGCCATACACATATTCAGAATTAGTTGGGAGCTTATACATAGATTGGATGTGCTCTGGTCTGAAAGTCCCGACCGTAGTTCATCGGTCATTTATGATAGTTCTGGTGGGTAGGTCGACGTGATCCAATGCCCATTGGATCATGTCGTAGTATGGGAGCAAACGAGGTCTGGTTGCAACCAGGTGCATTCCCGACTGAACAATTGTCTTGTACTTAGTGTTCAGGTCATCTTTTACAATATTACTGTCGTCGTCATCAGAGTCTGAATAGTTTACCAACTCGGATTGAAGAATGTCTGAAATAAACGACCAGGTGGGTACCGAGCCGCCAGTCCGAGGTGAAGTATCTGAGATGTTGTCTAGACCCTGTGCTGCAATCTCAACATTTTCTTTCGCTGCTCTCCTTGGCGCCATGGTTGAAGCTTGCTTTTTTTCTCTTCTACAATAGACCTATGTATACATGCGGAAATGAGTTTCCTCGGAGAAAGGTGATCTCTATGCGCTAATGAGAAATATTTTTAAAAATAAAACGAAATCTCGTATATATTTGAAAATCCTGTACCTTTGAAATAAGTCTGTCAAATCGTGAATAAAACCAAATTTATTGAATAAATCCGATCTTATTTATTCGTGGATTTACCCTAATTTCTCATTAATGTCATCAATATTGGGCGGCTTGACAGGTACTCGGGTTATGGAGAGCAAGTAAATACCTTGTGAAGTGTGCCAACCTTGAAGTGCGGGACGTATTTCGTTTAATTTAAAATTACAATTCTTAACGACTTAAATAACTTCCTCACCTTTCGCTGCATCGTGAACTTCCTTTTCGTATTTTGACCCTTTAACTCGCGAGACTGCGAGTGACGATTTTAATGTAATCAATGGTAATTGTGATTTGGTGCATCCTTAATTACATAATTAATTTACTCGCCATATCGCGACTCGGGAAGTCGAGGACAGACTTTTGGGAAAATGATATGCCGAGTCGCGATATTGCGATGTGGCGATAATTAAGGCTCGAATTATGAGAAGGAAATCTTAGATTAGGCAACTAGTTAATCTTGCCATAATCATGTCGCAACTTCATGAATCGGGGTTTTGGACTCTTTAACTTTATGAAAGAAAGTGTCGAGTGGCGATGTGCCGAGAACCAAAACTAACCATGGTTAGTTTTTTACCTTTAGTTATCGACCAAGGTTCTCACAAAAGTTATCGTGTTCTTGGCTATCGGGGCTGTAAGAACCAAAACTTAGGTTTGACAAATGCCGAGGCGCGAAATCCCGACAATGTCTAATCAAGGGTTAAAGGTTTTACCATAGTCAATGCCTTTGGTGAAAAATTGAAAAACGAGTTCTCAGTTTCACGACTTGGGACTTGTGAATTTAAAAATCGATATGTCTGACTTGCGATATCCTGAAATAAAACAACAGAGCGAACATACTTGCGAAAAATGGGTCTTTTTTGAAAGTGAAAAAGCATCGCTATTCAGGTGACAAGATTTCAAAGTTTTATGATTTCGGAAGGAAAATAAAAACAACTTTAGATCTCAAGTATCAAACATTTAAAATTGCGCGAGGTGAAAAAACAGGGGCGGCTCCAACACATCCCATATAAACAGAATGTCCTTCTTAAAAATATGCATGAAACCCTTAGTTATATTGGGATAGTTTACTATAAACTGATGTAAGAAGTTAGCTTTCCCCTATAAACCTTGAAGTTGACGGATGTTGCATGGGGGAGGCAATTGAAGTATTGCCTAAACCTTCATAGGATCTACCAAGATCCCATGGTCAGAGACTAAGAATCCTAAGAGGTGGCCATACTTAACGCAAAAGATCACACTTGTGAGGGTTTAAACGAATGCGATAGTAATGGCATATCTCAAATACAAGTCGAAGGTGAGTAGAATGATCTACTCCCTTGTGAGAGAGTAGTGAGATCGTTGAGTAAGTTTCAACAATGTGTTTGAGATCATGAAAAGAAAAATTCATGGCCCGTTGGAAGGTTGCTTCGACATTTTTAAGTCCGAAAGGCATTTTCCGGTATGCAAAAGTACCCCAAGGACAAATAAATTCCATCTTATGTTGATCCTCTGATTTAATATGAATTTGATTGTACCCTGAAAATCCAATCATAAAAGAAAAAACCTCACTTCCCACACACTCATCGAGAATATGATCAATGAAAGGTGTTGAGAAGTTGTCTTTAGGACAAGCGTTATTCAAGTCTCAAAAATCCATACACACAGAGATGGTTCCTTGCTTCTTATTCATGGGAACGGGTTTGGATACTCATTCAGTCAAGGGAACTGGGTATATGAAACCAGCATTAAGTAGTTTCTCTTCTTATTCCTTAATAGCAGGGGCCTTCCTAGGATTAATAGCTCTAAGTCATTGTCAAACAGGTTTAGCATCCGGGTAGGTATTAATCTCACATTCAAAAATGTGAGGGTTGATTCTTGGAATCTCTTCATATGACCAAGTGAATACATCACAAAATTCCTTGAAGAGATCGATGTAGATCTGAATTTCTTCAGACAAACAATCTGCATCGATATATACATTTTCAACTTCTCTAGAAGTTTGAGAGATGTCGATCATGAAGGTAGGATAAATACTCCCCATGCTTCCTTCTTCATAAATGTCATGAGTATCTAGTGGAACTATGGTGTGACCAATCATCTCACTCAAGGTATATCTAAAATCATCATGCTCGATCCTAACAAGCTCTGGGAGGAAGTAAGAGCGATGATGTATATCATCCCATGGCCTATCATGACCACTCATGGCCTCTAATATGGTTTCATACGAAGGTAAAGTATAATTGAGGAAATCATGTGAACAAGATTATGAGGTGGCCCATTTGGGCTGGAGAACAAGATCCTCCTCGTTCGTCTGTGAAGAAACAAGATCCGGGTCAGCAGTAGAGTCAAGAACATCCCGATACACTATCTTTGTTGCTGACAATGGCATTGTCATTCCAATATGTGACTAACCTTCACAAGACATGGTTGGGGAAGTTAGGGTCCAAGGATTGTTAAATACAAAGTGCGGAAAGGAACGGACATCATTGACGAAGAATACCTACTGGACATTGTTGATGTTTGGATAACATTGGAAGACATTCTCTTAGAATAATAATTAATAATATGATTATTGATTATTAAATATCATATATAATAAAGTAAATGATAATAATAAATAGTTATTGATTATTCAAGGGACGCATCCTTTCATGGATGGTCACCATATGTTCCATATATATGGAACACTGATCATTGTAATAATAATATATCGATCATATCTCATATGAAGAAAAACAACATGGTATCAGAGCAGGAATGGGATTGACTCCCTCATAGGAGGGCCCGAGTAAATGAAAAAGAAATGGAAGCATAACTTAGCTTAGGTGCTATTGGATATATAAAGGAACCATTAATGAGAGTTGTCTTGAAATAGCAAACACCTCTATCATTGGATGTAAGATATATATTACCGATTCAGGCTCCCGATAATTCATCCATTTCAAGCACTCTGAATTTGAGAAACTAGAATTGGGATTCTCTGCACTCCTAGATGAAGAAGAAGTAGTATTTTTAGGGACAAGAGGGTCAATAATCCAGAAAGTCTTCCCAAATGTACTTCTGAGGTGATCCACCATCTCTTCTTCCATCTCGTAGAACGTGTTAACCACCACTATGTTGCACTGATCAAAGTGTCGAACATCGTTGGTGTATATATCCTTAATGGAATCTGGGTCACCCTTCATTGCTTCATGGAAAGGAGGGAGAAAATCACAGTCATGCATGGAGATCATATTCGAGAGGCCTGGTAGATTTACCAATGGAGGAATATCACCATCATGATGTAAGAAGGGTAGGCTGATGAAAATGGAGTACATGAGACATTGGTTGTAAGCTCATATTACGAGGAAGAATATCGTATATATGTTTAATTTGGTGGTGAGATATGGGAGAAAGAAGGGCCAGAAATTGACAATGATAGAGTTGGGTCAAAGGCGGATGAGTATTTCTCTCAAAGATAGTTGTGTCTCCTCCATGGCCCAAAATAAAAACTCTTCAAGGCGCTCGTGGATGCGCTCGATGTTTTCCATGCCCTTAGGCAGCCCTGGTACGACAGGCATCAGGATCTATCACAGCCTAACATGTGAACCATTTCCTTGCTCATTGTGAAGGAGCTTGGCATTAAGAGGAGTCGCGACAAAGATGACATTGAGATTTCTAGAGAAGAGAAGCTCACACAGTTGCATAAAGAGTATTATGTGTCCCTTTGAAAGCAGCGGAAACACTACAACGTCAATATTTCCTTCCGCCATTGCATCAAGAACTCCCCCTATGTTTTAAAGAATGTCCACCCTCATTACTAGGGATGTGTGGTGTTTTCTCTCATCTAGACAACTCACCCCTCTGGACAAGTGTTTCCCTAATTAGTCATGTGAGGTGACTGAGGGAGTAATGCTCTGTTGGGTACAAGTATTTCCTAAGCCATGTGAGGTGGCTAGGTGTGAATAAGACTTGCATCTTATCCTTTTCTATGCCATGTGAGGTGGCTAGGTGTGAATGAGGCTATCATCATAGTCTTTCCTATGCCATGCGAGGTGAATAGGTGTGAATAATACTACTGGGAGAGGAGAAACATCCCAACATGGTCATGGAGACTATGGGAGTGGTTGTGTACCATTGGACAATAGTTTTGTACTACTATGACATGGAAATAGTTGTGCACTATTGGACGACGTTACAGTATTTGTGTGCTATTGGTTGATTGTAGAATAGTCATAAAGAATGTGATGGATGATTTGAGCTACCGATGGCATGGTAGTAGCAGTATGCTACTAGTTGATTGAAGAGTAATCAATGGATTACTAGATGAAGGAACCAAGACATTGGTTTCATGAGGAAACCTTGATATTTCATGGGGGACATTGGTTCCATGAGGGAACCTCGATGTTTTCTAGAGATGTTTGAGGCAGGGGTCAAGAGGGAGTACACCATTCCTCACCCACCCTCAACATAATGGGGTCACAGAGAGGAACAATAGATCTATTGTTGAGACAGTCAAGGTGATGATTCATGATCAACATTTACTTATGTTTATGTGGGCAGAGACATCCATGATTGTAGTGTATGTTCATAACATAATTCCTTGAGGAACATGACTCTCGAGGAGGCCTCCACCAGAGTGAAGCCTAAGGTTGTACACTTTAGGATATTGGGGTCTTCAGTATACATTCATGTACCCAAGGAGGAAAGGAATAAGATAGACCCTTCAGGTGGAAAGGGTACATTTGTGGGGTACAGTGAGTCCTCAAAGGAATATCGGATCTACATCCCTGGTCAGAGATAGATTGAGTGAGGTACAGAAAGAGATGGTACCTTCTGAGAGAGAAATATACCTCAGATATATTTGTGCTATGTCACAGCTATGAGCCACATCAATGATTCTAAACCTTCATGTTATGAGGAGGCAACTAGTCATCCAGTATGGAGAGATTCCATGATGGAGAAGTATCAATCCATCATGAAGAATGATGTGTGGGATATTGTTCTGAGACCCAAGGGGAAGTTTGCAGTGACTTCCAAATTGATATACAATATCAAACACAAAGTTGACAGGAGCATCGAGAGGCACAAAATGAGATTTTTTTCTAGAGGATTCTCTAAGGTGGACAATATATATTATGAGGATACATTTTCTCTTGTTGCTCGATACACTTATATCCAGATGATTGTTTCCCCTAAAAAATCCATGGGTTGGAGAGTACATCAGATGGATGTAAAGACAACCTTTCGCAATGGAGAGATTGAGAAAGAAGTATACATCAAGCATCCATATGGTTTTGTGATACATGAGAAGGAGTCTCATGTGTGCAGGTTGAAGAAGGCTTTGTATAGAATCAAGCAACCACCTTAATCTTGGTATGCGAGGATTGATGGACACCTGATGATTTTTTGGCTTCAACAAAAGTATTTTTGATCACATCCTGTACTACAATATTGTTAATGGTGAGTCCCTGATTTTGTTCCTCTACGTTGATGATTTATTTCTCACTGATATAAAGAGCCTTATTGTTGAATGCAAGTATACGTTGGTCTATAAGTTTGAGATGAGGGACCTTGGTATGATGCGCTACTTCTTGGGACTATAGGTGTGGTAGAGAACTAATGAGATCTTCCTAAGTTAGAGGAAGTACATAGTTGAGATATTGAAGAAGTTTGGGATGCTGAACTTGAATCCCATGGCTACACCAATGGTGACGAATCCAAAGAAACTAAGTGTGTATTATTCCGATTATGACAAAATTGATCTGAATCTATATAGACAACTGATTATATAATTGATGTATCTGGTTAACACCAAACAAAATATTTTTTATGCAGTGAGTGCACTTAGCCAATTTATGAGTCAGTTGAGATAGATACCATGGATTTCTGCAAAGCATGTGTTGAGATACCTATTGAGGCATAGTTGGACATGGTCTGAGATATACTTCCAGTATTGATATGATATGGAAGGAATATATTGACTCCGATTGGGAAGGGAGTGCAGTGGACAGAAAGAGAACCTTTGGGTGTTGCTTCACTTTGGGATCTTCCATGGTTTCCTGGTGTATAAGAAAATTGACTTTTATGGCTTTGAGCACAACAAAAGTAGAGTACATTGCATTAATTATGTCAGTCCGTGAAGCAATGTGGCTTTGCAAGATCCTTGCATATTTATCTGAACATGTGTTTTATTCCACCATTATTCATTATGGTAACCAAATTTGTGTGAAGATCTCAGACAATCTCATGTTTCATGACAAATCGAACCACATTGAGATCAAGTACCATTACATATGAGACATGGCGCAGAGAAAGGAAGTAATGGTGATGTACCTTCCTACATATGAGCAGGTTGTTGATATTCTTACCAAACGAGGACAAATTTCAAGTACTTCCATGACAAACTTGGTGTGGCAGAGAATGCCTCCCTCGCTAAGAGGGAGTGTTGATGTTTGCATCTTCCTAAGACATTCTCCATATCGTACTCCTCTATGACTGAGTTGAGTTGATCTGTGATGACACTTATCTGAGAAGGGATAAATGGGACACTTATCCGAGAAGGGATAAGTGTGTTTGGGCTTATATCCCAATGTCCCTTGTGGAGAGCACGTGAGGACACATCCCATGTGGAGAGCACATGAGGACATTTCAAGGGCATTGACCCTTGACATCACACACTATGGGAGTTGAACCTAGTGTTTCTAGAGGGTGTAGCCTCTAGAAGTCCACATGGGAGTGCCATGTGTGACAAAATTTCTCCAGATTGTACTCCTCTGTGAATTGAGTTGAGTTGATCTATGAGCATATTTATTCTAGAAGGGATAAGTAGGACACTTATTCAAGAAGGGATAAGTGTTGGACATATTTTCATTGATATGTTGTCATTAATGTCAACAGTCAATGTCATTGTGATGTGATGATAAGTTGTTATGATGAATTGTCATTGTTAAGTTATCATTGATGAAATTTTCATTGATCTTAAAAGTATTGTTGGACAACTGAGAGCGGGGGTGAATCATTTGTTACTATGCTTAAACAACTATACCCATTTTAAACTCATTACAGAACTTCAATGATGATCACAATAATTCAGGGAAGTAAGCAATAGAGTATTCATCATCAATCACACACATTGAGTATACAGAGACAAATATTCCTAAGGAAACCCATAAAGGGAGAAAACCTCTTCTTCTTAATATGATAAGTAATCTTTATTTTCTATACATTATCATTCTTATGAGCACCTACTCATTGTGAGGCTACCATCTCTATTTAACAAGATGCAACATGCTGAGAGAACCAACTCTCTAGTTTCTATAGGACCCACTAGAAGGAAGCACCAACTCCATGAGTGTTCCAGCACCAACTGGACGGAAGCACCAAATTCCAGTCACACAGGAACCAACCTATATAACAGAGAACAATTTTTCTCCCTGGCTGCAACTAGAAGGAAGTTACAACTCCCTGTGTTCAAGCACCCACTTGAAATTATGAGGAAAAAATTCCTCCCTCGCGCCACCCTACCACCCTAAGATATAAATCTTTGCTAACTAAAATTTATTACAGTGATACAGTATATATCGAAGGCTTACCAGTCTCATCATTGTTCTGCTACACTACTTTACTCTGCCTGCATTAGTGTCTTCCTTCTCGCATCTTCTTATGCTTTATGTTCTTCTGCATTTTATGCTCTGAGTGCCATGTCCATTCTATGCACTATGCCTCCCCTCTGCACTTTCACATATACGCTCGACTGAGCCTAAAACCAACTCTCTGTTCTTGTTTTTCTCTCAATATCAATAGCTCAACTTGTTTTCCAAAGAAACAACAACCTTTCTCTGTCACGACATCTCTCTTTTATTCATGCCCTCAAAATTTGTTACCCTCTAAATTAACAACGCTTAAGTTGGGAATCTTAGAGCACTCAAGAGCCACAATTCCAATGCACCAGACCATTAATTCCAATTCCCATGTCAGGAATCTAAGAATGCTCAAGAGCCATGATTCCAACTCACCAGACTAGTAATTCCAATGCCCATGTCGAGAACCTCATAACACTCAAGAGACATAATTCCAATGCCCCTAAGAAATGGTTCAGTTAGTGTAACTGAATCATAACTGATCAAACACCCACGAAGGGAAACAACAATCCTTCGATCAGATTTGGTTTCATCAGTGCCGTTGGATTATACACGTAGAGGCACTAGCTCCTTCCCCTTATCTTCCGTCGATGTGACCTTGGGCGATAATCTCAAGTGACCATGCGATTGCGGGCGTGACCAAAGGTGGTTTGAGGGAAATCTACTTTTCTCCCCATGTTGGTTTACTCACTTCCCTTCTCAGGTTATTATTGACCTAGGGTTCATGTCATTCAGGTTCCAACAAAGCCTCTAACTATCGGCCCTCCTAGTAAACCATAAGGCAACGCAACGCCCGCAAGGTACTACGCAGTCTCACCCGAGATAGCTAAAGATGGGTGACTGTAAGACTCATGTGTTTACAGTCTAGGATAGAGTAGGAGATAAAGATTTTCTTGATTAAGGCCTTGTTCTGTGAAATATTACAGTAATCTACTTGTTTCTAAGAATCTCATGCATATAATTCAAAATATAAACAGATTCTCATAATGCATTTGGTTATTCATCATTCATAGTCATCTATTGCTGAAAGAAGTTAAAGATATGCAAACATTCAACACATTACAAAGATATTATTGTGGTTCACCCCTCCTGGGCTATGCCCACAAAAATTTGGCTCTTGGCTCTTTTATTATAGTAGTTCTTGATTTCCTCGTGCCGTGCGCTTACAATCCTCCCTAAAAGTGGGTAAGATCTATGTGAGGCGAACTAGATCATACCAGGCTCTACAGCCTATGGTCTAATCCTCAGATATAACTTTATTCATATCTTTTCTTTCTTACAGCTTACAAAACGCAGTTCATATAATTCAAAATCCTTCACATATCACTAACAACAATACTCGGAAAAACTAACATCAATTCAACAATGACAACAACAACCAATAATAGCCAATCTATCTGATACTTTCGTATCTATATTTATACATTTTGGGATCTTTAGCCACTTATAGAATACTACCAAAACCCTAACCCTTCTTATGCTAGGTTTTTCTCTCATGTGCGTGTTGTTCTTCTTCCAGCTGTCGCTTTCCTCTGTGCACACTTTCTTGCATTCGCACATGCTAATCTTTTGCCAGTTGTCACTTTCATTTCCTGCATGCTTTATTTCCCATGATCTTCCTTCTTTCCACTTCGGCCTTATGCCAACAAATGCCCAACACTGACATGTGACTCATCCTGATTCACCTAATTGAGTTGTGCTTCCTCGATCTCCCTGGTGATCGTCTGGAACTTTTCCTGCAATTCTGCTACTTTTGTCAGTGCCTGCATGGTTTTCTCCTTGATGATATCGACTGTGTGCACTGCTACTTCTTCTCTTATCAGTCCTACACATTCCAGCTGAGTCCTTGTTGACTATGTTCTAGCTTCTTCTGCCTACTCCAGTACTGCTGCTATCTGTTCCTGCAACGGTTCTATTTGAGCCTGACGCTCCTATTTCTATGTTTGCATAGTGAGGAGTTCTGCCTACTATTTCTTTAATTCTTGTGTCCCCTTGACCCATTCTGGGATTGGGATTGTTTTTTGTTGCTGCTTGAATTATTGGATCATTGCATTGATCCTTTCCTCCTCCTTATCCCATTGCTAGACCTGTGGATTCTCTTCCATCTTTGTTCAGAGTTGTGCTGCTTTCTCTAGCAAGTCAGCTGCTGTGATGACCTATTTTTCCAACTCCTGTAGTTGAATTGTTTCTTCCTGCTTCCTCTGATCCTTTACTGCTGGTGGAGTGTTTGGTATAATCTATCCATGGAGAGTCTTGATCTCCTTCTGGTATTGATCAATTGCCTGTGCAATATGATCGATCTTTTTTTCCGCTAGGAGTTCACATCCTTGCACAGTAGTTGGAAGTTTCCCAAAAATGTCTTCCACTCTGTGCTCCAACTCATTCCTTCATTCCTTTTCCTCCTATGTTTCTGATTTTTCCTGTGTGAAAACTATTTCCAGTGTTTCCTACTTATTTGTTGCTTGTTGTATCTCTACCATGGTTCTATGTGCCCGAGACTAGATCTCATGGTGGACACTAATCTTCAATTGGTATAAGGCCTTTGTTGGCATTCATGTTAGTACCAATTGTATCTGATCCAAATCCTTTAGTGGTGTTTGTCCCACAATATCATCCATTCGTAGCATGCTCATCTTGATGTAAATCATGGAATGTGGTTTCGGAGGAACTGATTCACTTTCTCCTACCTCCATTCATTCTATGGTCTGTGTGCTCAATGGCTCTATGCCTCGGCTGCTACTTGTAATTTGGGATTCTCCAAATTTCTTCAGGATTTGTGCCATTTCTTCCAGCTCCTTCTGCAGTTTATCCCTGTGGTGCACTGCATGGTCAAAGTCCTCTGTGAGGCAATCCTGGACCATTTTGGCAATCATCTCTCCATCGTCTTCTGTGATTGTGTATTCTGGTGGTGTTCATTGTGCCTTTTATTTCTTGCGTTCACCTATTTCCTGCACCACTGGTAGCTTAGTTCCCCTTGATTCCTATGTGATGGGGTTCATCATGGTTTCCTGTGCTCCCTCAACCAGATTCTGCTATTCATTGTTCGGCTGAGTGGTTTTTGTTCTCCCCTTTTGGGTCCTTGGCTTCTCTGAGCCACCCTCTATCTGAGTTGGATTATTTTGGCCCATTCTTGGTTTCTTGGGTACTGGGACTTTTGGAGGCTGTGTTTCCATCTGTGAAGCCCCTCCTTCAGCTATTTGTTCTGACACTGCACTGGGTATGGTTGGGATCTTCCATTCATCCATCCAATCCCGGATGATCATTTTGATGTCTCCCTCAGTGACACAATAGCGCATCTGTAGCCACTATTTGTGTGGGTCCTGTCTTGGCTGTATCCACATGGGTTGTCGCCTCACCCAGGAATTGTTGATTCCCCTGAAGCACACAATAGCCTCTGGTGTTATCCTCCAAGCTTGGTGGATTGATTCATGTATTTACTGTAGGTAAGCTTTAAATATAATTCCATTTTCCTTCTTGTGCTTGGCCAATGGCGCAGATTTTAGGATGTGATATCTCACTCCTCCTGGTTTTGGTGTGGTGTAGAAGATGATGTGGTCCAGTTCTTTCCATACCATGAAAGCGATGAGGGTAAGCAGCCAAGAGTAGTGAAATTTCATACCTTCTTCCTACGTGTCTTTACAGTTGATTTGGAATAGGTTTGAGAGATATGGCACCCAGCTTATGAAGGTGCCTTCTGCACACTGCGCTGCGACTATGATAAATCCTGCCATTACTTCATCTTTATGGCATTTCCTTAGTAGTTTGCATGCTAATATATTGGCTCCCAGTTGTGTCGTGACATCATTAATTTGCTTGATTATGATGCCTCTCATTCCCTTGTCAATGCCATATTTCTTCTTCATTTCCTCTGCTAATGATTTATCCTTGGACTTGTCATCCAGTATCAACACGGGATCCATACCTCAGATAGGTAGTCCTGTAATTTGCATAATAAGTTCAATGGTTATGGGGATGGGTTTGTCCAGCCACACATCCCCTCCATGCATGACTGTAATAATTTCTTGATGCATGCCGACACATATTGGCCTCTGCCAAAGTGTGGTAGCTTCAACAATCCTAAGATTTTGGTTCTATTCAGTCTGGCTGTCGATTTGCGTGCCTGAGTGATAGTTCCTCTAAGAGGGTTCACGACTATTGTCTCCATAAAGACTTGTGGTACAAGCTCTGGATATGTTCTTTCATCCGCTACATCATGGTCAGAAAACTTGAGCTTCCCGACATGACCCAGTAACTGTGAGTCCACCTATATTCCCTCTGGTGTGCACGGTAGCACAATATCGGTAGCTGGTTTCTTTCAAGGTGAGCTTGGTATCTGGATCTTGTCTTCCGGCTATGTTGGTTGGTTTGAAGTTCCAGCAATTTTTTATTGCTCCTTTGCTATATATTCTTCCCAAGCATTGCTCATTTCACCAGTCGGGTTGGCCAGAAAGAAAAAGTCTGGGATGGGTATTTGTGGAACATCTGGTTGGACCTCTTCTTCTGGGTTCTGTGTGCCTCCATTTATGTCCATGGTTGCTTTAACGTTTTCTAGCTGTCCTTCCTAATGAGTTCCTACTACTTGATTCTGAGGCTCCTGTGTCACTGCTGGCATATCTTCTTTCATGGTTTTTACTTGGGGATGTGGGATTTATTCCTGGATCAGTTTGGATTCGACTGGAATGTCCTCTGGTGATGAGATTTCATCAATATCAATGATCTTTGGTGGATTCTTCTCATTTTCCTCCTATGTTCCTCATGACCTAGTTTGAAGCCTATTTGGTCTCATTGTTTGGCCTGGTTCTGCGAGCTTTGGTGGTGACATACTGGTGTCTATCGATTGTTTTCTTGGTTCAACTAGCTTGGATAATCTCTATGATATCACTCTATGCATTCGGGCTGCTATTTCTCTTTCTCTATTCTTCTTTTATGAATAGACTAACTGTTTTTGTGCCCATGTGTTGTATGGGTGTGCCATGAAGCTTGTTGAGCATGCCTCCTACCTTGTGCGATTAATGCACCATAAGTGTGGGTTCAATGCATCTGAAATGGTTTTGTACATGCCCTTAAGGAAACTTGTCATTGCCAGTTGGCGTGTTTAGTGTGACATCCCATCCATCCTTACCTTGCTTTAATTCTACCTTATGTTGTCTTGTCAGTGTGCTTTTTCTATCTTTCCTTTTCCTGCTTGTTTCCCTTTCCAATATGGCCATTGTCTTTTCCCTCACTAGTTTCATTTTTCATATGCAACTTATCTGTCAACCTGTGCGCTATTTTTATC
>JZKD02S2390816.1:390153-412335 GCA_000966675.3 Picea glauca | reverse complement strand
CCCTACCTCAAGGGTTTTCTCTATTTCTTGTGTTCATGTTATGGTGAATGGTTTATGGTTTATTCTTGGTTATTTCTGAAGTATATTTGCAGATCTAGTATAGGTACTTAACAGATTATGCCATGTCTCTTCTGGATCAGATGGTCTAGATCAACTTCGAACGATCTGACAATTGAGATCTTTTCTGGACGATCTGATGGTTGCGATCTTCTTTGGATGATCCTATGATGAAGAATTTATTTCGGCTCTCCGAATATCTAGACTTCAGAGATTTCAAATCTCAACCTTTTCTTACATCACTTGATGACATGTCACAAGCCGAGTGGCTACCACGTGTCACTCAGATTCATGATTTGCACATACCTAAAATATTGATTTCAACTTGACACTTGTCATTCTCTGACTGTGCCACGTGTCCTTGATAACATGGAATGCTAACATGGTTTGTCACAGATTCTTGTTGACGTGGTCTCTGTCACCTTTTTTCGGAGCTAACAATCCAGTGACGCCTGTCCCTCTCAGATCAATGGTTGTGATCCTTTCACATCTCCAGACTTCGAAATTCTCAAGTCTCAACTTCACAAATATTTCGAAGTGAGATTCCTGAAGCATAACCTCCTAGCAACTTTAGATTAGAAATGAATGTTTTTCGGCGATCATGATCTCAGATCAGCAACTCGATCTGTCTGCGATGTTGATTTACCTCGGTTTAAATCCAACGGCCCTCCAAGGATCTCCAGATCTGATGGTCCTAATTCAATTCAGATTTCGGGTTTCAGGTAATTCAAATCTCAAAATTGAAAATCTTGAAGTAAGGATTTTCCAAAGCTTAACCTCCTTGCATATTTAGATCTGAAACAAATGTTGTTCGATGATCATGTTCTTAGATCGATGGCTCGATCTATCTTCGGTGTTTCTCTTCTAGTTTATCTTGTCCTTCCACTTAGATTGATCTGACGACTGACAGATATTTGGGTCATTGAATTCTCAATCGTTCATCTTAGTTTGACCTGTACTATGCTTTCCCTTCGTTGCACTTTCCCTTCGCTGTGCTTTCCCTTCTAAGCTTTGATCTATTCAAACTGTTCACTTCTCCTCCCAAGCTTTCTCGCTTTCTATTCTTGCCATCATTGTTTTTGTTCTTGCTCCACCTTTTGTTCTTTCCATCATTGTTGTTGTTCTTGCCATCAATGACAAGCACACTCTTCCTGTAAAAACATGCCAACAATCTCCCTCTTAGGCATTGATGGCAACCTTGAAAGGCTACACTATTCTTCTTAGACCTCCAACTATAGCATCCAGACAACACCTTTTCCCCCCCTTTAACATCAATTTCAAATAAAACATGCTCCCCCTGAGTTGTTGCAATACTTTTTGGAGGTATCATATATTCAACCAACACATACTCCCCCTGACAGGATGGACTCTCTTAGGTGAGAGAAGGGATGACACCTAGCTTCTGATGGAGATATTCAAATGTTGTCTTGGCTAAGGGTTTAGTAAAGATGTATGCAATTTTTTCTATGGTTGGAATGTAATGAACATGAACAATATGATTGGTGACCTGCTCTCTCAGAAAATGGTATTTTATGGGGATGTGCTTGGTCTTGGAATGAAATACTAGATTCTTAGATACACTAATTGCACTAGTATTATCATGGTGAATTGGAATAGGTGCAGTATATTTTACCTCCAAGCCTGCAAGTTTCTGAATCATCCACAATACTTGGGTACAGCAAGTGGTAGCTGCAATGTATTCAACTTCTGTAGTCGATAATGAAATGGAACCTTTGTTCTTTCTCAACCATGCTACAAGAGAATCTCCTAAGAAGAATCCACCTCCACTCGTTCTTTTCCTTTCATCCATGTAGTTATCCCAATCAACATCTGAATAGACCGATAATTGAAATTTTTTATTCCTAGGATACCATAGGCCATAGTTCATTGTTTCTTTCAAATATCTGAATATTCTTTTGACAGCTAGCAAATGACTCTGTGTAGGTGCATACTAATACCTTCCTACCATTCCAACAACATGCATTATGTCTGGATGAGATGTTGTGATGTACAATAGGCTACCTATCATAGATCTATATGAACTTTGATCAACATCAGGTGAGTCATCATCCTTGCTTAACTTGCATCCAGTGACCATAGGTTTGCTCATAGGTTTAGAATCTTCCATTTGAAACCTTTTCAATATTTCTCTTAGATATTTTTCCTGAGAAAGAAATGTTCCTTCAGACCTCTGAGTAATTTGCAGACCAAGAAAAAATGATAGTTTAACTATCATATACATTTCAAATTCAGAATGCATGGTAGAAGAAAACCATTGTACCAAAGAATCATTATTACTTCTGAAGATGATGTCATATGCATAGACCAACACAATGAGAAAATCATTACCCTCTATTTTGATATATAGATTGTTGTCAATTGTTCCTCTCTTGAACCCTTTCTCTTGAAGATACTTATCTAGTCTGTAATACCAGGCACGAGGATCTTGTTTCAAATCATATAAGGCTTTCTTCAGCTTGCAAACAAATTCAGGGTTATCTGATAGTTTGAAACCCTCTAGTTGTTCCATATAGACTTCTTCTTTTAAATCTCCATTTAGAAAAGCTAACTTGACATCCATTTGATAGACTTTAAACCTTTTATGACAAGCATAGGTAAGAAACATTCTAATAGATTCTAATACTGCTATGGATGTTGTTCCAGAGTCTGTACTTAAGGCTTAGAAGTACAATTTCTAAGCATCCAAAAGTGAGTGAGAGGTAAAGAAGGAAGAAATCTCAACCTTCGGCAAGGGAAGCTAGGGCTGATTTCTGAGTTGGCGTTGTCTAGCTTCCAACTGTTCCTAGATGTTTATGTCCCTTTCAATCGCTGCCCATGAACGTTCGAGTTCAACCTATGTAGTGGTTGTTTTAAGAATAGTATCAAAAAGGTTCAAGGCAATATGTGTTTGGTCTGATAGTTCGGGTTCGATATTAGGTTGTCTTGTCAGAGGGATAGTCATAGAGGAACAGAATGATAAGAAAATCTCAAAAAAAAATTAGGTGTTGTCTTGATTTCGATCGTATAAAGGAGAGTTTACAGTTCCAGTAATGAAAATAGGGTGCAAACCAAAGGCCCTTTCCCATAACTGAGTTATATTTTAATAAATGTGTATGAGGTGTGAGAAAACATTAAGATGTCTATCATGCAAGGCTCCTATCAAGGGAGAATCTCACTTGTAAACAGAGGAAGAAAAAGATAAAGAAATAACCTGATGAAGCATAAAATATATATAGAAATCCACAGTGTTCACTGGTCTTATACCTGCTGATAGCCGATACAGAGGAAAAATAGTAAACAATATAGAAAACTAAAATTTTTTCACTGTAGTAGAGGTTGTACTAAGTTATAGCGAAACATTCATCAGATAAATATATGAAATGAAATGAAATATGAGATACAAGGAAACAAACTCATAACACAGTCATGACATAATTGAGAATCTTCAGATTTGCTTTATATTAACTCTCAAGGTAGAAAATCTCTATTACAATCGACCCAAAAAGGTCCAGCCCTTGTTCCTTCCCTCGATTGTATATTTATACAAATTTACATATGATGGAATCTCAATCGTTCCAGGATTTTCAGTTACAATGAGAAGGAGATCAATCATTTCATTTCTTTATCCTATGTCTTTATTTGGTACCAGAAGCATGCCCTCTCGCATGATCAGTACAAGTGACACATTTTTCCACCAGCTGAGATATCAACCTTGAAGGTTTCGCTTGACAATTGGCTTCAAAAATGTAACAGTCTTTGACTAATTTCGGTAACCTTTCCTCCACCTGTCGGTCTAGGGTGTCGATGGCGCGCAATTGCACACTTGGTTTAATAATCCATTTATCTATTTGAACTATGTTTGCCATAGCTATTTGTGAGACTTCGGATAAATCTCTTTCTTCTTTTTCATTTATATCAAGTGAGAGTTTCGCCATATTCATTTGGCTCAGTGTCTCAGCATTATTCTCGCTATCAATGCCTAACAGATTTCCATCTATAGAACTGAAAGCCTCTTCACAAAATTTCCTTACCTTCTTGGCCTACAATTTTCCCTCTGATATGTTGCGTTCCCATTTTTTCAACAAAATATTACCTCAGGTCTGTTTCGAAATGGAAAACTTGGAGCTTTTTCCCAATTCCATGTTTGTTGTAGCTATTACAGCCTCTTGAAATGCAATCCGAGCTGCTCTAGCTTCTCTCTCTCTGACAGATAGGTTTTCTAATACTTGATCAATAAGCAGATGGTTGTCCCGAATCATCTCCACCTTGGCAAGTAAACTTCATTGGGCTGCAGAAACTCTGCTCCGAATCTCCAAAGCCTAGGACTGAAATATCGTAATATTTATAACTTGGATTTCAGTGAGATCTAATCTAACCTGCAACTGCCCTATCAGGTCTCTTTGTTGGCCTACCTGTATTTGACTGGTCTGAGCTACCGGCTCTGCTTGTTCGAGCTTAGCTTTGAGCAGCTCAATTTCCTTTTTATCGGCCATCCTTTCTTGTTCTATTCCTGTGTTTGCCTGGTCTTTAGCAGCTTCTTCTGATGTGGCTAGTTTAGCTTCTAGGATTTTGATGAAGCGTTTTTTTCGCTTCAGCTAATTTTTCAAAACCCCAATTGAAAATTGATTTGCCATAGCATATTCCCCTAATGTTTTAGCTATTTCTGTCATGAATTCATCCTTCTTCATATCTTTCCCATCAGTTAATACCTTGAACTTCTTGGCCATTGATCCCTCTTCTTGATAGAGTTCTCTTTTTACCACAACTTTTCTCTTTTTATTAAAAAAGAACTCATTTGGTGGAAGCTCTTCAATCCTTACAGGTCTCAATTCCTCATTGAAAATCCACCCTGCATCTTTGTTCCCCTTAGTTGATTGTAAGGGATTAATGGAGGTGATGGGATCTCCAATTTGCTTGGCTGATTGGCCTAGGGTGGCAACTGGAGTCTGCTTTTTTGGAGGATCAAGAGTTTTCATTTATCATTTTGGGCTCCTAGTTTGCTCTTCCCTGTCCTGGTGTTCTTCTTGTCTAGGTCTTGAATATTTTGAGCCTTCAAATCCCTTTATTTTCACCTCTATTGTTCTTGGATTCTTTCCCCACAATATTGGTGGAAGACAAATCCGCCGATGTTCTTGGAATTTTAAAACATCGGACCTCTCCTCAGGTGCCAGGGATTGTATTCGAGCCAAAACCTCGAAATAAGATCTTGTGCCTTCGAAAATGTCATCTGAGGGCAAATTTTCATGCTCAAACCTTTTAAGCCCATAATTGGCTAAGTGGTTACTTACAATCTTATGTGGATTGTGCTTCTTGAATTTGACATGAACCAATTTCAGGTCTTCCAGGGCTGCTGCCTCAGCTTTAGCATGCCCGAAATCTAACAAAGAATATGAATTTAAATGAATATAAAAACGTGGCCATACCTTCTTAGAATATGCCCTAAGCTCCTTGCTTTGTCCATCGATTATGTTTTGTCTAGCAATCTCATGGCAAGCTAGCCTATCGAGTATGAATAATGGTAAGGCATTCGGAGGAACAGAAGCACCAGAAACCCTGAGATATGAAAATTTTGCCTCCATGTACCAATCGTCTATACTGCTCAGATTTGCCGCGATACTATCTGAGATCCTGGGTGGTGGGTGGCCAAAAATAGTGACATGCAGCGGTACCATCACCCAGTTAAAAATTTCATACAAAAAATCTGAGGCTTTGTCTTCCCACATCTTTGAATGGTAGACGTTAATGGGCGCAGCCTCTGATGGAGTCCATCTCCAACTCATCAAGGGAAAAGGTGTCAAAAAACACATGACATCCATGATATACGCGGACATAAAGAATGAAGCAATCTTTTTGTTGTCCCTCTGTGCCCGATACTTTGTAACTTGACTGGTCAAACTATCAGACAGTAGTTTATCCCAGTCGAAGGAATAGCCTTCGGTGACCGTGTGAATTAGAGGCACCCACTGAAGGAAAAAATGTGGGGTGTCCTCTCTCCCATATAATCTGCAGGCCATCATAACGATATATTTGAACTATGGTTCCAGAGAAGCTATTGAATATATACCATTACTGTCCGCCCTAAACTTTGCAGGGTGTGAAACCCAATCTTTGATTAAACCAGACATAGTCTTGTCGTATTGCACACATTCCTTATGTTTAAAATTCTCTAGGAATTCGACATTGTAAGCAAAGTTTGACACGGTTGGAAACTTGTACATAGCCTGCAACTGTTCAGGTCTAAAAGTCCCGATGGTGACCCTCTGCTCATTGACGATGGTTCTGGTTGGTATATCCACATGGTCTAATGCCCACCGGACCATATCATAGTAAGGGAGAAGACATGGCCTAGCCGCTACTTTATGCATTCCAGCCTGAACGATGATTTTATATTTGGTGATCAGGTCGTCTTTTTCATTTCCACTGGAATCATCCGAAACATCTACCAATTCGAACTGTGGAACTTCAGAAATATATGACCTAGTCCTAACAGAGTTGACACTTTGAGGTGAAGTATCAGAAACGTTGTTTAAACCTTGTCCCAAAACCTCAACAACGGCTTTAGATGCTTTTCGTGGAGCCATGACAGGGGATTCTATTTTAGCTCTCCTGTGATAAAAATATGTATACATACAGAAATTAGTTCGCTTGCGAAAAGTTTGCTCTGTGTAGAATAGAAATGAAATTTGAGACAATAAATAAAATATCCATGTCTTCAACCATTTAAAACTAGGTTGTCCTTAGGAACAGAATGATCAAATCGTTCTTAAAAACAAATTTAGCAATAAAAATCAAATCCTTTCTTGTCGAGTCGCCCCTTTTTTCAATTAATGTCAATAAATTTTCACAGTTCGTAATGCAAGTTGGCGCAAGGAAAATTTAAGATCGCCTTGTAGACTGTGCACGAATCAAAACACATAAATATTGGTTTAGCTTAATTGATCAGGTTTTATTAATGTTAATTAACCTCTCGGTATTCGCTTCATCGGGAGTTTTCACTCTATCCCTTCAAACCTCTAAAACCCGAGATTGCGATAGTTAGATTTTGTTAATAAAAAATGTAACCAAGATTAAGTGTTTTAATTAATCATGTTTAAAAATATATCGTGACTTCGCGACTCGGGGCTTCAAAGGTATAACTTCCAGGAGGCTCATATGACGAGTTGCGAAATCACGAGATCACGATGATGTGATTCATTTAATTAGAAGATAAAACCGGTTAAGTGCTTAATTGATTTGTTTTAAAATATATCGCGGCTTCATGACTCAGGGCTTTGAAAGTAGAGATTTTGAGGAAACAACATGCCAATTTGTGAACCCCCGATAGAACTCAACCACGAGTGACCTTAACCCGGGTTACTAAAACAAGAGTCTCGCGACTTTGGATATCGGGATTATGACGATAAGACTTTTAGAGTTAGTAAACACCAAGACACGAAATCCCGATGATACTTAACCGTAGTTTAGAAAATCTTTACTCTCACTACTGACCTGGGTAAAACTTTAAAGTTATTTCACTATTTCTCTCTTCGGGACTTGTGAACTATGTGATCTATAACACCCGACATACGAAATCCCGAGGTAATAAAAGGGACAATCATTTGAACAAAAAATAGAACTCACTTTGAGAGTATGATAATTATCGCTGCTTGCATGATGGGACTTATGAAACTTTGGGGGAGATAGAGAAAAAACGAAAACTAGCTTTCGACTTCAAGCATTAAGATAAAAAATTTAAAACGTGCTAAAACAAAAACAAAGCTGGCTCCAACATAGGCTCCAGCTAGGGATTCCATTTTCCTGCAAGACGGAAAGAACAGTAGACCACGTGCCTATATTGGGTAAATGGAGTCAATGGCTTTAATCCAGTGAAAATGTTCCTTAGAACAGGATATCGAAGGGGAAAGGGACTTCATTTTTTACCTTTGAAAAGCTTTTCAAAACTCAAATACTTTTTAAACTTAGTTGTAGTCCCTTTCACGACTTTCTCCTTCCTGTTACTAAATTTAGGTCTGCATCAAGACAATCAGAACAGTTCTAGGAGACCCAACAGATCGTGTGGCTATCGTCTTGGATCAAAAGAAGAAAATTATAGATGTTTTTAATCAGGAAGCCCTGTCTGAACTTGGGATGTAGATCAGGTTTTGAAAAAATTGGTTACCAGAGTAGAGTGATATTCATGTATAACAACCTTACAGATATCTCAGATATTGCTTCACTTCTAGCGAGCCTGTTTAGAACCCCAGTGAAGTTATCTGGCCCTTTCTACTAAATTT
Source organism: Picea glauca (assembly GCA_000966675.3). Lineage (NCBI taxonomy): Eukaryota > Viridiplantae > Streptophyta > Pinopsida > Pinales > Pinaceae > Picea > Picea glauca. Next base: position 404,005 of record JZKD02S2390816.1, on the reverse strand, counting down.
CCTTTCACCACTTCGGAATATATTTATGCATTTAAATGCTAAGACGAGGGCAATCATTTCTGAATTTCCTTTCATCATCTCTTGGAATAGATGGGGGCAATCATTTATGAATTTCCTTTCACCACCTACCTTATAATTGATTTTTTAGAGCACGAAGTGAGGGCAATCAGTTTGTATGAGGGCTGATATCTGTGTAATATTTTTCATTATAGGTTTGTCAACTTACTTTGATTACTTGGTACCAACCTTTCCTTAACTTTCACAACACCTTTGTTCACAGGGAGAAAGGGAAAAATTAATTTTTGGAGTTTCCTATTTGAGCAAGCCTCAATCTTTTGAAACTGTTGAAAAACCTAGAAAAGTCAGGATCACTTAAGCGTCAACAGGAGTTGTGAAGACCCACTTTCTTTCCATAATATGATTTGAAGCTCTCAAGGTTAAGACAAAATCTCTTCTCCCTACGTATGCGAAAATAGAAAGATGTTGGCTTTTCAAAAAGTAAACCCGAAAACAGAAAAGGGTGACAGATAGAGATCTATGAACTAAAAAATAGAGGTAAAAAATCGAAACTGACTCTTGAAAATATTTTCAGGGGTGCTTTACTTTGACCGACTTGTTTATTTCATCTTATTCTTTTCATAAATGCTTAACCATGTAAATGTTCTTTTATTTATTAGTTCAGATGATGTTGCTATATCTTACAAGGTTATCTTGGTTTTCTTTGAGAGCCCTTCAAAACAAGTCTTTTAGGAAATCTCACCTTTACCTTACCATTTATTTTTCTTTGCAAAATATCAAAAAATCTTTTGTATCACCTGTTTAAGCCAATTTATTTTCTGACACCCAACTTTCTGTTTACTTCTCCTACTTGTTTTGTTTGCAGCTAGAATCCTGTAAAAAGGCAAATACAAAGGTTATCGAGGCTATTTGAAAGGTGTTGAAAATTCACGAAAGAAAAAGAAAATAATGCGTAAATGAAAAATATACATATATGTAAAAAATCATATATATAAATATACACATATATATTTTTTTTTTTGGCGACTGCTTATGTCATATAATGCTTCAGATAACACCCATTGATAGGGGCATTGAGGATTTCACCGTCTAGATTCTCCAGTAGGAAAGAATTTTTTCCTTCGAGAGTCAAGACTCTAAATGGCCCATACTAGAGGTGATCGAATTTACCATGTTTCGTTGTCTCTTCCCTCCTTGCATCCCACCTTAATACTAAATCACCGGGGAGGAAATCTTTGTCCTTTGACCTATGGTCGAATAATTCCTTCATGTCATCTTGATACTTCTGCAACCTTTCATCTACTTTGACCCTGTGTTGTTGAACCTCGATTAACTAATTAATTCTCCTGGTGACATGATTAGGTTCTTCTTTCTGATCTTTCCACAATTTCATCACGGGGAGCGCTAGATTTATAGGTAACACCACATCCATCCCATATACCATCTGAAAAAGGGACATGTCGATAGAAGTTTTAGTGCCTATGTGATTCGCCCACAAGGTGTACTTTAAATGCACATGCCAAGACTTTTTGTTTTCATCCAATACTTTATTAATTATATTGATCAGGATTTTGTTAGATGACTCAGCCAGTCCATTTCCTTGGGGGTAGTACGTTGTATAATGGCCAAGAATGATATTATACTTTTGGCAGAAGCTGATCATAGCCATAGATTTGAAATCTTGGGCATTATCTGTGACTATCTTTTGGGGGCAGCCAAATCTTGACAAGATATTGTCTTCTAAGAAATCTATTACCACCGAGTCAGTTGCCCTTTTGGTTGGAATGGCTTCCACCCATTTAGTAAAGTAGTCTGTGGCACTTAAGATCCACTTGTGTTGGGCGCTAGAATGTGGATTAATCTCGCCTATAAAATCCAACCCCCACTGCTGAAAAGGGGCTACAGTTTTGACCGGAACTAAAGGTAGTGTCGGGAGTTTTTGTTTGCCTGCAAATAGTTGACAAGGGTTACAGGCTCGAACATTGGCGTTAACGTCTGAAAAGAGTTTTGGCCAGTAATACCCAGCCCTCAAAATTTTGTAAGTTGTGGCCCTCCAAGCGTGATGTCCTACACACACTCCTTCATGGAATTCACTTATAACCCTTTATGTTTCTAATTTGACTAAGAAGATTAACAAGAAACAGAGTGGGTCTTTCCAATATAGTTGATTTTCGATGATACAATACTTAACCACATGAAGCTTTAAAGTCCTGGCTTTTGATGGCGATAATTCACTTAGGCATTTTAGAGTCAGTAGGTAGGATACTATGTTTCTATACCATTTTGATGATACGAACTTCTCCTCGATCTTAATTTCACTTGTTGGTTCATCAAGCTCGTTTATGCTCATGTCTTCCTCACATCCCTGCAGGCAGTTTATATCCAGAGCTCTGAGATTTGATTCAGCCAAAAGTTTGGCCAGGCCTTGTCCCTTTATCAATTTAGTAGGTTTGATTTCCAGGTCAAATTCTTGAATCTTGGCAAGCGATCATCCTCTTTTCCCATCACTATCTGGTCATACCAAAATACCTTTCACAGAACTTGTAGGCATGTACGCGATTATATTGGAGTGTAATACATATGTTCTAAATGCCTTCAATGATTTTACCATGGTGTACGCTTGTTTTTCTATTATATCATATTTAAGTTCTGTGTCTCTAAGGCTCTTTCTAAAAAATGTGATCGGTTGTTTGAAACCTTCTTCATTCTTTTGGAGGAGCACTGCAGCAATCATGTGTTTGGAGGCAAATGAGAAAATAAGAAAGTCTTTCAGATAATCGAGACTTGCTAATGCAGGTGCCTCTGCTATGACTTTCTTAATGTGTGTGAATGACACTTTGGCCTCTGTTGTCCACTTTACTTCATTGTTCTTTTTCAGCATATCTGTGATCAATTTTACAATTTCAGCGAAATTTGGGATAAATCTTCGTAAAAAAATTATTTTCCCTAAGAAAGATTGAATTTCTTTTACATTTCTAGGAATGTTTATAGTGTCTATCGCTTCAACCCTCTTAGGATCAATATTAATTCCATCCTTATATACAACATGACCCAATAATTTATGCTCTTGCATGGCGAAGTGTGATTTCTTGGGATTTAAGGACAGACCAAACCTGCGACATTTTTCGAATGTTTGTTTAATATGTACCAAATGCTCTTCGTCGGATTTGGAGAAAACCGTCAAATCATCCAGATAGTTGACTATGAACTTATCCCTCTCTCCGATGAAAGCGATGTCCATATCGCATTGAAACGTGCCTCCTGCATTCATCAAACCAAAAGGCATTTTATCATACATGAATGTACCCCAAGGGGTAGTGAAAGTTGTTTTTTCTTTATCCTGTTCATTCATGGCAATTTGATTATATCCAGAGAAACCATCACTCATAGACATTCTATTCACCCCAACTACATTTTCTAGCATATTATCCATTTTAGGCAATGGATAGTTGTCTCTAAGAGAGGACTTATTTAAACTTATGAAATCCACGCACGGTCTAATTTCCCCACTCTTTTTTCTGACCGGGACTAGATTTTCCACCCAGTCGGAATATCTCAGAGGTACTATAATTTTTGCCTCTAAAAGCTTCTTCACTTCTCTCTCAACCATAGGCAATAAAATGGGGTTGATCCTCCTAAGCTTTTATCTAAAGGGTTTGACCCCAGGCTTTAAAGGTATCTTGTGATCGATCACGGTAGTGTCGTAGGTTATTAACTTGTCATAAGACCAGGAAAAAACATCTTTAAATTGTCTGAGTAGGTCCTTATATTTGTCTTTTATTTCAGAGGGGGGGAGTTTAGATATTTTAACCATCCTAGATTCTTCTTTGGTTCCTATGTCACAGTCCTCAACCTCTTCTAGTTGGGGTTGTAAGGTGGATTTTACAGGTATGTCGTTTTGATCAAATAGTCTTTCCAGAGGGATCAGTCCTTTCAAAATCTGGTTATTTTTTAGGACCAACATACGATGATTTGTGATTTTGTCTTGGAAAGCTTGAGGGTCCTCCCCTTCTTACATGATCCATATCTGGTCATTCTGATTTTCTTGATCTACGTGAGTTTCGAATAATTCACCTACTACTTCAAGAAACTTCTTAATTTGTTCACCATCCTCAAAAACCTACCAGTGCCGGATATTATCTGGTATAGATGGTATGTGTCTTATCTCTATGTGATACTTCAATTTAAAGGTTGTAGGAGGAGTGAAAGTTGAAGCTCCTTTAGCTAATGCATCAGCATGTAAGTTTTTTGTGCATGGGATGAAGTGGACATTTACAGATGAGAAAACATTTTCCATCAAATCCCAGGCACAATTTCTGTATGATCTTAATCTGGATGCTTGGCTTGGTATTGTCGATTTATTTGTTTGACTATCAACTCTGCATCTCTGTATACCTCTAGGTTTTTTATTTTTAGCTTCCTGGAAACCTCTAATCCTAAGACCAAGGCTTCATATTCACATACGTTGTTAGTATAATCTATATCCCATTGAAGTCTGTAAGAAAAAGGAACAACACACTTTTCTTCAGGTGCCAAAAAAATCACTCCTGCACAAGCCCCTTCACAAGACAGGGCACCGTCAAAAAACATTTTCCAGATACCTATGCTACACATATCTTCGGTCATGTAACCTGACTCTTCATGCTCTATATCATTTTCCTCTGTGCAACCATCTAAACCATCATCAAAAGATAAGATACAATTTCCTAAATCTTGATCTGCAATGTAAATAGGGAAATTGTTCGAATTTTGAGGGTTGCTTACTGTATATGCTAACCTTGTCTCTCTGTACAACCGAGTAAATTGCCCACAAAACACAGGAATCATGGTGTATGTCATATCCAATTGAAGAGAACCCCCCAGCTTGGCTCCCCATGACCTAGAAAATAGTAAGCCGTACTTGGGGGGAATATCATCAATGACAACATCCATCAAGATGCTCTTAACTGGGACTTGTGCCAGGGTGACTACTAAATCCCTTATCATTCCCATACACTTAACTCTTCTCGAATCAAATGAGTAAATATCTCCATAAGTTCTGGTGATCTGGAGACCCAATTTGTCCATAATAATTTTAGGCATCACGTTATGTGAGGCTCCGGAGTCTAGCATGCAATTATGTAATAGTTGATCATACACATTTAAGGTGATATAAAAGGGAGAAACAATGTCTTTGGCCCCTTCAAAATGTGGACCAAAAGTGATGTTGGGTTTATCATCTTCCAGGTTCAAAACATCAGATTGGCTTTCTAGCTCTGGAACACCTATCACTTTGGTAATCTGCTTTCGATAAACTGGGTTTTTCGCTAACTCTACCAGAGGAATTGGTATCTTAATTTTATTTATCTCGTTTTCGAAACTAAAAACTCTTCTCACCTTGTCTGTTTCTCTAGTTGGGACTTCCGAATCCTTCTTTTCCAACTTATTTGTCTGGACCGCTTTATTACTCATGATCTTGGTTGAAGGTGTAATTGTATTAGCTGCTTTGGTTCCCTGTGTTTGGGTCTCAACCTTTCCCACTTCGGGTTCTTGTGTGTTTACTACTTTCACTTTGTTGTTAGGTAACACGGTCTCTTCCAGAGTAGGCTCATAAGTTTGACCTCTTGGGAGAATTTTCTTAGGTTGAGTAGTTGAAATGGGCTTACTCTTGGACCTCAAGTTGTACTTAGGTTGGACCTCAGCCATTATCATATTGGTTTCTACTTGATAGCTACAAAGGTCAGTATGATCTCTTTCTTCACCCTTAACAGACGATTGTTGAGTGTTTAGATATTTTTCATAATCCTCTCTAGTCAGATAAGGTTGTGTGCAATCATCACCCAAGTTCGTGACATCATCATCTGAATCTTCAAAATCTTGGAGATCATTCGCTCCTATAAAAAAAATTTGTTATTTAGGGGATTTTGTACTTTATGATCTTCATTTTTTATCTATCTTTGCTGGTTTGGGGGATTGGGATTCCTCTTGAAATCCTTTTTGGCGAAAGAATCGGCTTTGGCCTGTTCTAGCTCCATCCTGGATATCTTATTAGACAACTCCTTAATTACCCTGGCCATATTGTCTACTTTGTCATCTATGTATCTATTAGACCCTGACGACCCTGCTTGTTCTCTAAAGCGTCTAGTTTCTTGGTTTCCCACTTCTACTTTAGATTTTAACTTACCAGAAGCCATCATATTTGACTCAATTTCTAAAACGTCATCTTGCATTCGGTTTAGAGTGGCTCCCCTTCTTTCTCGTAAAATAAGTGAAAAATCTGGTTCGAAAGCCCCTACGAAAGTTACTTTGGTTGTGGGTTGGGACGGTTTAACCTTGGCTGGGATTTTATTATACAACTTGTTGAATCTTTGAATAAAATCCATAATTGTTTCTAAATTCTTTTTTCTTAAAGACCCAAACTTGGTTAAATAGTATAGGTGGTCCTTTCTTTCACCCCATTGTCTAAGAAAAGCATCTTCCAAGGCATCTTAGGATAAGATAGATCAAGCAGGTAGACTCTGAAACCAAGTTCAAACCTGACCTTCGAAGGTTTGGACGAAAAACCTCGAACACACATCTTCATGTTCAAGACCTAGGATTTCTGCGAACTGATCAAAGAAATTTATGTGTTCGACTGCAGTCAGATCTCCTTCCTCAATAAATTTTGGCAAATATTTTATATAAATTTTGGGAAGATCATGTAAAGGAATGGGCAATACCAAAGGAGTGTATCTTGCTGCCACTTTAGAAAACACTCTAGGAGGGGGGGCAGGCCTTTGGCCTCTAGCTCCTCCCCCAGGAGAACCTCCACCTCCTCCTCCAATGACCCCTCCACCTCCCCCTCCGATGAATACCATCATTATTAGTGGAAAGTTGTAAAGGGGGTTTTGGAAGATTAAAAGTGAATCTTTATTTTCTTTGCGGGGTGAAAAATACGAGGATGATTGGTAAAGGATGTGAGGGCTTGGCTCTTTGGGCTTGCAAGATATGTAGTCAGGGGAACCAATGGGTGTGGAAACTGGATGTGTGAAAAATTCTTCAAGACCGTGTGAGGTCACTAAATTCAATTGAAGAGTCGACGGTATATCGACAGTAGATAAATTTTCTATAGGACTTTTTCCTTTATGTTCTACAGGGGTTATCGGACGGGTTTCACTTCTAACTTCGGAGCAGTTTGATGTTAGATCCTTAGTGTCGAAGAGAGGGCTGCGTGAAGTTGAAGCTTCAGAAGAAATCTTGGTCTTCAATTGTGGGTATTTAAGCTGATAGACTGTAGGGGTCGGCTTAAGAGAGCCTCTCGCCTTTAAAATCTTCTCAGGATCGGTAACGGGTGTGGTCTTTTTACCATCTAGGTTTTGCTTGGTATTCCTTCATCTAGATTCCAACTTATTAATCATGGATTCACCAAGTGAAAGATTGGAAACACTTTAAAAGGTGTGCACTCCTTGTTCACTATCAAAGGATGGCACTTTCAATGAAAAATGTCATTTTCCCAGGGAAAAATATTTTGTAACTTCAGTCCCTGGCAATGGTGCCAAAAAGATGTTGTTCCAGAGTCTATACTTAAGGCTTAGAAGTACAGTGTCTAGGCATCCGAAAGTGATTGAGGAGTAAAGAAGGAAGAAATGTCAACCTTCTCTAAGGGAAGCTAGGCTTGATTTCTGAGTTGGCATTGTCTAGCTTCCAGTTGTTCCTGGATGTTTATGTCCCTTTCAATCGCTGCCCATGAAAGTTCAATTTCAACCCATGTAGTGGTTGTTTTAAGAATAGTATAAAAAAGGTTCAAGGCAATATGTGTTTGGTCTGATATTCTAGGTTCGATATAAGGCTGTCTTATCACAGGGATAGTCATAGAGGAAAAGAATGATAAGAAAATCTCAAAACTTTTTTAGGTGCTGTCTCAATTTCGGTCGTATAAAGGAGATTTTATAGTTCCAGTAGTGAAAATAGGGTGCAAACCAAAGGCCCTTTCCCATAACTGAGTTATATTTTAATAAATGTGTATGAGGTGTGAGAAAACATTAAGTTATCTATCATGCAAGGCTCCTATCAAGGGAGAATCTCACTTGTAAACAGAGGAAGAAAAAGATAAAGAAATAACTTGATGAAGTGTAAAATATATATAGAAATCCACAATGTTCACTGGTCTTATACCTGCTGATAGCCGGTACAGAGGAAAAACGGTAAACAATATAGAAAACTAAAATTTATTCACTATAGTAGAGGTTGTACTAAGTTATAGTGAAACATTCATCAGATAAATATATGAAATGAAATGAAATATGAGATACAAGGAAACAAACTCATAACACAGTCGTGACGGAATTTAGAATCTTCATATTTTCTTTATATTAACTCTCAAGGTAGAAAATCTCTATTACAATCGACCCAAAAAGGTCCATCCCTTGTTCCTTCCTTCGATTGTATATTTATACAAATTTACATATGATGGAATCTCAATCGTTCCAGGATTTTCAGTTACAATGAGAAGGAGATCAATCATTTCATTTCTTTATCCTATATCTTTATTTGGTACCAAAATCCTACCCTCTCGCATGCTCGGTACAAGTGACACATTTTTCCACCAGCTGCGATATCAACCTTGAAGGTTCCGCTTGACAATTGGCTTCAAAAATGTAACAGTCTTTGACTAATTTTGGCAACCTTTCCTCCACCTGTCGGTCTAGGGTGTCGACGAAGCACAATTGCACACTTGGTTTAATAATCCATTTATTTATCTGAACTATGTCAACCAGAGCTATTTGTGAGACTTCGGTTGAATCTCTTTCTTCTTTCTCATTTATATCAAGTGAGAGTTTCGCCATATTCATTTGGCTCAGTGTCTCAGCATTATTTTCGCTACCAATGCCTAACAAATTTCCATATATAGAACCGAAAGACTCTTCATAGGATTTCCTTACCTTCTTGGCCTGCAATTTTCCCTCTGATATGCTACGTTCCCATTGTTTCAACAAAATATTACCTTGAGTCTATTTCGAAATGGAAAACTTGGAACTTTTTCCCGATTCCCTATTTGTTGTAGCTATTACAGCCTATTGAAATGAAATCCGAGCTGCTCCAGCTTCTCTCTCTCTGACAGATAGGTTTTCTAATACTTGATCAATAACCAGACAGTTGTCCTGAATTGTCTCCACCTTGGCAAGTAAACTTCGTTGGGTTGCAGAAACTCTGCTCCGAATCTCCAAAGCCCGGGACTGAAATATCTCGATATTTATAACTTGGCTTTCGGCGAGATCTAATCTAACCTGCAGCTGCCCTATCAGGTCTCTTTTTTGGCCTACCTGTATTTGACTGGTCTAAGCTACCATCTCTGCTTGTTCGAGATTAGCTTTAAGAAGCTCAATTTCCTTTTTATCAACCATCCTTTCTTGTTCTATTCCTGTGTTTTCCTGGTCTTTAGCAGCTTCTTCTGTTGTGGCTAGTTTAGCTTCTAGGGTTTTGATGAAGCGATTTTTTTGCTTTAGCTGATTTTTCAAAACCCCGACTGAAAATTGATTTGTTGTAGCATATGCCCCTAATGTTACAGCTATTTCTGTAGTGAATTCATCCTTCTTCATATATTTCCCATCAGTCAATACCTTGAACTTCTTGGCCATTGATCCCTCTTCTTGATAGAGTTCTATTTTTACCACAACTTTTCTATTTTTATCAAAAAAGAACTCATTTGGCAGAAGCTCTTCAATCCTTACAGGTCTTAATTCTTCATTGAAAATCCACCCTGTGTTTATGTTCCCCTTAGTTGACTGTAAGGGAGTAATGGAGGTGATGGGATCTCTAATTTCCTTGGCTGATTGGCCTGGGGTGGCAACTAAAGTCTGCTTTTTTGGCAGATCGGGAGTTTTCATTTCTAGTTTTGGGCTCCTAGTTTGCTCTTCCCTATCCTGGTGTTCTTCTTGTCTGGGTGTTGAATCTTTTGAGCCTTCAAATCCCTTTTTCTGCACCTCTGTTGTTCTCGGATTCTCGTCCCACAATACTGGGGGAAGACAACTTCATTGATGTTCTTGGAATTTTAAAACATCGGCCCTTTTCTCAGGCTCTAGGGCTTGTATCCAAGCCAAAACCTCAGCATAAGATCTTGTGCCTCTAAAAATGTCATCCGAGGGTGAATTTTCATGCTCAAACCTTTTAATCTCGAAATTGGCTAAGTGGTTACTTACGATCTTATGTGGATCGTGCTTCTTGAATTCGACATGAACCAATTTCAGGTCTTCCAGGGCTACTACCTCAGATTTAGGATGCCCAAAATCTAACAAAGAATATGAATTTAAATGAATAGGAAAATGTGGCCATACCTTCTTAGAATATCCCTTAAGATCCTTGCTTATGCCACCGATTACGGTTTGTCTGGAAATCTCACAGCAAGATAGCCTATCAGGTATGAATAATGGTAAGGCATTCGGAGGAACAGAAGCAACGAAAACCCTGAGATATGAAAATTTTGCCTCCACGTACTAGTCGGCTATACTTCTCAGATTTGTCACGATACTGTCTGAGATCCTGGGTGGTGGGTGGCCAAAAATAGTGACATGTAGCAGTACCATCACCCAGTTAAAAAATTCATACACAAAATCTGAGTCTTTGTCTTCCCATAGCTTTGAATGGTAGATGTGAATGGGCTCAACCTCCGATGGAGTCCAACTCCAACTCATCAAGGGAAAAGGTGTCAAAAAACACACGTCATCCATGATATACACGGACATAAAGAATGAAGCAATCTTTCCATTGTCCCTCTGCACCCGATACTCTATAACTCGACTGGTCAAACTATCAGACAGTAGTTTATCCCAGTCGAAGGAACAACCTTTAGTGACCATGTGAATTAGAGGCACCCACTGAAGGAAAAAATGTGTGGTGTCCTCTCTCCCATATAATTTGTAGGCCATCATAGAGATATATTTGAACTGTGGTTCCAGTGAAGCTATTGAATATATACCATTACTATCCGCCCTGAACTTCGCAGGGTGTGAAACCCAATCTTTGATTAAACCAGACATAGTCTTGTCGTATTGCACACATTCATTCTGTTTAAAATTCTCCAGTAATTCAGCATTGTAAGAAAATTCTAACACAATTGGAAACTTGTACATAGCCTGCAACTGTTCGGGTCTGAAAGTCTCGATGGTGACCCTTAGCTCATTGATGATGGTTCTGGTTGATATATCCACATGGTCTAATGCCCATTGGACCATATCATAGTAAGGGAGAAGACGTGGTCTAGCCGCTACTTTATGCATTCCATCCTGAACGATGATCTTATATTTGGTGATCAGGTCGTCTTTTTCATTTCCACTGGAATCATCCGAAACATCTACCAATTTGGACTATAGAACTTTAGAAATATATGACCAAGTCCTGACAGAGTCGACACTTTGAGGTGAAGTATCAGAAACGTTGTCTGAACCTTGTCTCGAAACCTCAACAATGGCTTTAGATGCTTTTTGCAGAGCCATGACGGGGGATTATATTTTAGCTCTCTTGCGATAAAAATATGTACACATACAGAAATTAGTTCGCTCGCGAAAAGTCTGCTCTGTGTAGAATAGAAATGAAATTTGAGACAATAAATAAAAGATCCATGTCTTCTACCATTTAAAACTAGGTTGTCCTTAGGAACAGAATGATCAAATCATTCTTAAAAACAAATTTAGCAATAAAAATCAAATCGTTTCTTGTCGATTCGCCCCTTTTTTCAATTAATGTCAATAAATTTTGAGAGTTCATAATGCAAGTTGGTGCAAGGAAAATTTAATATTGCCTCGTAGACTGTGCATGAATCAAAACACGGAAATACTGGTTTAGCTTAATTAATCAGGTTTTATTAACGTTAATTAATCTCTCAGTATTCACTTCATCGGGAGTTTTCACTCTATCCCTTCAAAACTCTAAAACCCGAGATTGCGATAATTAGCTTTAGTTAATAAAAAATGTAACCAGGATTAAGTGTTTTAATTAATCATGTTTAAAAATATATCGTGACTTCGCGACTTGGGGCTTCAAAGGTATAACTTCTGGGAGGCTCATATGATGATTTTCAAAATTGCGAGATCACGATGATGTGATTCATTTAATTAGAAGATAAAACCGGTTAAGTGATTAATTGATTTGTTTTAAAATATATCGTGTCTTCGCGACTCGGGGCTTCGAAAGTAGAGCTTTTGAGGGAACAACATGCCGAGTTGCAAACCCTTGATAGAACTCAATCATGAGTGACCTTAACCCGGGTTACTAAAACAAGAGCCTCACGACTTTGGATATCGAGATTATGATGGTAAGACTTTTAGAGTTAGTAAACGCTGAGACACAAAATCTTGATGATACTTAACTGTAGTTTAGAAAATCTTTACTCTCGCTACTGACCTGGGTGAAACTTAAAGTTATTTATCCATTTTGCTCTTCGGGACTTCTGAACTATGTGATCTATAACACCCGACATATGAAATCCCGAGGTAAGAAAGGGGAAAATCATTTGAACGAAAAATAGAACTCGCTTTGAGAGTATGATAACTGTCATTGCTTGCGTGATGGGACTTCTAAAACTTTGGAGGAGATAGAGAAAAAACGAAAACCAACTTTTGACTTCAAGCATTAAGATAAAAAAATTTAAACGTGCTAAAACAAAAACAAAGGAGGCTCCAAGAATGGGCACAAATGTTTCATCAAAGTCCAGTCCTTCTATTTGAACATAGCCCTTATAGACCATTCTTGCTTTGTTCCTAAAAACTTGTCCCTGCTCATTCAATTTATTCCTAAATATCCATTTGGAGCCTGTTGGCGTCAGAAGTCACTCCTGGATTGCAGCAGGAGTAAGCCTAAAGCCCATCAGTTTATGTCACAATTTGTTTATAAAGGGTGATCAAATGGAAGAAAAATTAGAACCATATCATTCTAACTCCGAAACTAGGTTGGATATGCACAAGCAGGTGAGGTCTTGATTTAACTTCAGTTAGTAGGTTGTAGTAAGGGTGAGAAGGAGGAAGACTTCTATGAGGAAATGAAAAGTTTTGTTATAAACATCAGGTTTCTAATAGCCTCTAGAAGGAAAACTTGAACACAAGAACTTCTTACATTCAAATTCAAAAACACTAGAGAATATAACAGTGCTACAATAAATCCTTTATCATAACACAGTCACAATGATTCATGTGAATCAGTCAATCATGAACTCCCTTAGTATGAGATGAAAACTAGATGGAATGGGAAAGTTGACTATCATTAAAAAATAAATTTTACATACAGATATATAACCAGGGAACCAGAACGTCCATTAAAACATTACAATCGGGAGCTTAGCTCTACCATCGATGGATTCAAAAATGGCAGAATTGCCTACATATACTTGGAACTAACTCAAGCATTGAAAGAGTGATCACATCATGAGTTCAATGCTTGACATTGAGGAGCTTCTCTGTCAGGCTACGCGTGTAGACATTGGGCAGACTACCCATGCAGTCGTCTGTCAGACATGATCTTTGTCAAGATAGAATGACAGCCTGCCTATGTGCATGCTCCTTTCTGACCTTCTATTTAAGGAAGGAGATGACATCTCACCCACCTTCGTCATTTGCATTAACTGATTCATCGGGATCTCAGAGGCCCTATTCAAGTCTACATCTGGGAGATGTGGTAGCCTACCTTTGGTTGTCTGCTGCTTCGCTGGACATTTGCAGAGGAACTCAGCTAGCCGATGTGGACAGAGTTGACGAGGTTGAGGCGATGGGTGCGACAGGCAGGCTACTGGGTATGCATGGGTGCTTAGGAACTAAAGGCATAGATGTGATGCAACACAAGAGGGTGACGTGGGGACAACAAAGGAGATCCAATGACTGGACGAGGT
>JZKD02S2390816.1:374643-390103 GCA_000966675.3 Picea glauca | reverse complement strand
AACCCTAGCCGTAGATCTGGGCGCACCGATTCTGGCCACCCGGATCTGCCCGCTCCTTAGCTTCATGCATCGAGAGTCATCCCTGATGGATGGCTGAGACTGCTCCATGATCAACGTCCAGATTCTTTCGAGAATTCTCCGATCAGGAGATACATGATGCAAGGAGGAGTAACCCTTGTATTTCAAAGTCCCGGTAGGAAAAATAGTGACCAGGCTTGATCGTGCTCCATGCATCCCTTTGGTTGGAGAGCTGAGATGATTTCAGCGTTTCAGGACCCACCTTGCCATATGATAGATGCTGGCGCCCTTTCCCCATGCTTGTTCCTTTGTGATCGAGCGCCAAGACCGTGGGCCCAACTTCTGGGCGCTTTTTGCATTTTAGGTTTCAGCAATTCTAGATGCAAGGAAGGAGTGGCCCCCTATATTTCGAAGTCCCAATAGCCAAAATGCCGAAACAAGCTTGTCTTTAAATGCGCTTTTTTCATTTCAGGTTTCGGCGATTCTAAATGAAAGGAAGGAGCGACCCCTTGTCTTTTGAAGTCCCGGTAGCCAAAATGATGAAACAGGCTTGTCTTCAAAGGCGCTTTTCACATTCCCCATTTCGGGGTTTTGAAACCTAAGGGAGAACCCTGTCCTCCCAACTTGCGATCCCCAAAACACCGACTAGCTGCCACCTGTTCCCATTGGATCGGAAAACTCTAATCATTTCGGTGATATAAGTACTATCTCTTGTGCTAAACCTAGCGCAACTATGTTGACCGCAATTACCCACCGACCATCAATTTTCTCCATCGATTGATCCTCGCCCATAAACAAGTTGAAAAGGTGAGGTGCCCAGGGACTTCTTTATTGTCACTCAATTGGCCCATGGAGAGAATTTGATCTTTGAATCCCAAGCCCTCTTATTGTCTTCCAATAATATTTTAATGAGTTTGATTAGACTTTTATTGGAATATTCTACCAATCCATTTCCTTGAGGATGCTGGCATGTTTTACAGGCAACGTATGTTTGTCATTGATGGCAAGTACAGCAGCGATGATAGCTTGATTATAGCAGCGATGATCAACAGTGCAATGATAATCAAGGAAGAGCAGCAACCATGATCATTGGATCAACAATTCAGAATTCTCGATGGGTGTCAGATCTCAATGTAGACAAGAAGAGCGTGCTAAAGAGGAGGATAGATCTCAGGCATTATATCTGAGTGTAGAGTCCAACCACCGTTGGATCGAGAAAAACCTGCACGATCTTTAAAAGTGCAAGGAGTTGAGGGCTCACAAAATCCCAAAAGTAGGAGGACCGTCCATCCTAGGGTGTTATGTGCACCATTGATCTGACTCCCTTTCGGAGTTTCAAATATCGAGAGTTGGAGGTGTCAAAGAAACAATGCAACAAGAATCCTAATATTGCGATATGCGAAATCGTGATTCAATATCAGTTGTCAGATTAAGGTTGAATCTAGACCATTGATTCAAAGTCCATGTTGGAGTTTCGGGGATCGAGAGTTGAAGATGTCAAAGAATAAAAACCACAGGAATCCCCAAATTGCTATATGTGATATTTTGATTTAATCACAGCTGTCATATCAAGACAAGATCTAGATCGTCGATATGACTCATGTTAGCAAACCACGTCAGCAAGGAACACGTGGCACAACCACGTAATGACAAGTGTCATACTGATTCAACATCTCAAGCACATGTAACTCATGAATCAGGGTGACAAGTGGCAGGTATTCGACACGTGTGACATCAACAGGTTTACACTCTTTTGGAGTTTCGCAGATCGAGAGTTGGAGGCATCAAGAACATTCACTTCAAGAATTACGAAATTGCGATATGCGAAATCACGATTTAATCGCAGACATTGAATCAAGATCAGATCTGGACCATTGATCTGACCCCATGTCGGAGTTTCGTGAATCGGGACTTTGAAGTGACAAAAGCACTGGACATCAAGGATGTCGAAATCGCGATATGCAAAATTGTGATTTAATCGCAGTCGTTGAATAGAGATCAGATCTAGACCATTGATCTAACCCCATATCGGAGTTTCGCGAATCGTGACATGGAGAGGCAAAGAACCCAATGCAACAAGAATGCCGAAATTGTGAAATCACGATTCAATCATAGCCATTGAATCAAGATCACATCTGGACCATCGAATCACAGGACATGTGGCAAGTGATCGAAATTTCACTGACTTGGGGTCAACGGAGCATAGTGTCAAAAATCACGAAATGAGAAATCGTGAAAGCACTTCAAGCATAAGCACGTGGTCATAGCCATTGGTTACATCAATGGAAGATGGAGGTAGAAGTTAGAGGTGCTAAGCTTGGCCACAACAATGCCGAAATGAATGCAAGGTCTCATGAAGCCAATCCAATGGTGCAGGTGAATGTGAACAAAGATCGGAGGGCTACTGTAGCACGATACAGTGTAATTGCCAGAAACCACTGATGGTTTCTGCCAGAGGACTCGAAGACACTTCGGGATGACTGACAGAGGAGGTGGAGTGTTATAACCCTAAATTGCACCACACATTCTTACCTGGCATCAGGCCAACTCATATCCCTTCCTTTCCAAAGCCATGCTGAACAAACTCTTGAAAATCCTCTTAAATTAAGTAACACGTGCCCTAACCCACTACTGCACACATTGGAACACTGGCAGGCCTACTATTGCACGCGTTGGAACACTGTTAGGACTACTACAGCCCGCGTTTAAAAAGATATGGGTCAGTTAACTGAAACTCCCGGCCATGCATGGCCGAGAGTTCGTCCAAAACCCTAGCTCCTTCTAGCCTATAAAAGAAGGGGTAGGGGTACTATTTGAAGGAGGAACATTATAGCGAAGAAACTCTGCCCATTTGCCGAATCCATTTGTCCCAACCCTTTAGCCTTTCCTCAAGCCTAAGGAGAATTAACGCAAAGCAGTTGGAGGACAAAGAAGAGGAAGAGCCCGGGATCAGGATCAAGGAGCGGTGGCCGGTCTCAACTTTTTATTGTAAGTTGAGTCATTTTGAAAATAATAAAAAGAATACTTTTCCCATCCCAATGCATGAGTTGTTTATGATTTGTGCAATTTATGCTTAATCTTTAACCCTCAAGTAGAAAAATAGCATGCATGCGTAGTGTTTTGTCTTGATTGCAGGTTAACTTTGGAAGGAGCAGTGCAAGTAAGAGGGCAAAGCTCAATGGAGGATCTACACCAAACATCAGTAAAAGGGTTAGTGGTTCCTTTCCGTGCATGTGTCTTGAAAGAGAGGTTTAAACTTTGGGGTGGTAGGTTAAAAGGTCATTTCTTTAAGTTCAAAATCTGCATGCAAGTCTAGCCCTAGCTTGTTAGTCCGTAGGGTATTATTTCCCAACAACAGAATTGGCGACTCCACTGGGGATCTTACTCTTCAGGGTTTATGGATTTAGTTGGGGTTTTTGGGTAGTGTAAAGGATTGGATTTTTTGTTTCTTTGCATGTCTGTTTTCTGTTAGGTCAAAGCTAGCAGGGAACCTGGTTCTTTATACCAGTTTTCCTTGACTTTTTCTTGACGATAATTATCGGGACACACAGAGGTACACGCGGCCTGCAGAAGGCCTGCACGCGTGTAACCCGCGCCCTAACCTTCTATAGCCCGTGTTTGAACACTTGTTGTAGAGGTTTCAGTAGCGTGTAGGAGTCAGAGAACTTAAGAGGCATTCCCCTCTTCCCTGTCAGAATTATACATTCTCAGGGGGTTTTCTGGATCCTGTCTGAGTCTTGTTGGTTCACTGTCTTGTCTCAGTTTGCTTTATTGCGTTTGTTATTTTCTACAATTATTTTCCTTTTCTGTTAAAGAAGAAGCATCCAAGCCTTCAAGGGACCTTGGTTGTCAGTACCAAAGGCCTCTTCCAGGTCTGGGCTGCCTGTGTTTAGTTTTGTCTTAGAAATCATACATACATGTGGCCTATGCAAGTGCAGGCCGTGGGTACCCACGCTCTGTTATAGCTCAGCACGTGTTTGCACACGTGCTGTTTCGGTGATAGTAGCGGGCTTGACTGGTTGCTTTTCAATCAGGGTGGGGCAGTCATCCCCTCCTGTGGTGAGAAGTGTTCCTCTCAGGGGTTTGAGTCTAGGGTGGCACATTCAATAGGTTAGGGCCTCTTACCCTTAGCCTGTTTTTTCTTAGTTGATTATTGATAGAAAAGATAAAAAAGAAAGATTTTGTTTTATGGTTTTTAGACAAGCGTAAGAGTCAGTGATTTCTTGATTGCCATTGTGCGTCTTTGCTCTGGTTCTTTGTGATCTGGGATTTAAGCCAGAATTTTAGTTTGTTTTCTTGGTTTTGTGCTTGTCGGCATTTTCCCTTTGTTGCTTCATTTAGCACTTAAATAAAAAAAAATTTATTATTATCTCTTTTTCATTTTCTTCTTTGTTTGAAGATTGTGTTTCTGCATCAATAGCTAGGGAGAAGTCTTTTTGTTTATAAGTTTTTGCGGTGCATTTAGAGCATAAGTAGATCGTAGTTGAGCGAAAATTCCTTTATGTTTGTTGCATGAAATCTTAGAAAATTTGAAAAGAAAAAGAAGTCTTTCTTTGTGAAAAGTTGTTGATTTTTGCATTTAGTAAAAGTCTTTTGTTTCCAGCATTTTTCATTTGTTTTTGCTTTGAGTCTTTACACATCATCAGTTTCACCTTCATACCTTGTGACGTAAAAAGCCAATAAAAGAAAAGCTAATTTAAAATTTATTAGACTCTTTTTGTTTATAGGGTTCATACACTAGCTCAGGACTAGGGCCTTGGAATAGGTTGGAGAGTAAATTCTCCAAGGCCACTCAAAACCAAACATTGGAGTCTGTGATAGGGAGTGTAGAAGTCCAGTTACATGGAATTTATCTGGGACCCCCCTCTAACACAGGGGCTAAACACGAGATTGCATAAGGAAAGGTAGCGGAGATAACCCCTCCAAAGCCGGACCAAGCGTAGTGGAGAACACATATCGAGGATTTGTTAAGGGATTCCGTCATTTGCATTTGCCACGGGGCTTCGTGGGACTCAAATCCATTCAAGATCCTCAGTTGTCTTCCAGACCATTTGCTCTCGATACCCTTGATAGGTTTCGGGCTTGATACCCTTCTCATTGTGGTCTACCCGACTATCGACTGTACCCGCTTGGTGACTGTTCGTGTGTTGGCAAACTAGTTGCCAATCTTTTTAGGGACATACACGGGTGACTGCGGGGGTATACCACGATACCTAGGACAGACATCGGGCCATGCTTTGCAGATTATACCTGGAGGGTGCTTTCTTTTTCGAGTTACACTTGCACCGGTAAGTTGCTCTAGTGTTGGTTGTTGTAACTGTTCTTCAAAATAGTTAGTGATTGCTTGTCTTATCTTGTAGGGGCTTCTTTTTAGTGTGTGTTACTGTTTGAACGTGTAGAATACCTTAGAGTGTCTTGGATCTTCTCACACAGTGGAGGATCCTGAGATCCACCGATCACGAAGGCTTCAGGGCCTATCGCCGGTTATACTGGAGCCACCCCCGCTACCATTGAGGCGGAAGCTAGACCAACAAGGGTCTTTCGAAGCAACCGGGTTACAAACCATTAAGCCCGAACAACTCCCGAAGGAGTCAGCCGCCAATCTTGGTTTGGTTGAAACCCCAACCACTGATACTTGGCCATCGGTCATTGTACCAATCCAATTTTACAAACGCCTGTCAGTGCCTCACATAGCTATGGAAACAAACGCTATTACTTCCTCTGGGAATTATTCTATTCCCATCACCATTGCTACCACAGGAGAAGCATCTCCTAACTTGTCATCGTCAGTCTGAGCCACTACGGTCTCGGCCACAACTACGTCACACAGTGGACCGACCCCATCTATCATGGTGGCCACACCTCCTTTCACACCTAGTGCGACAGGCCCCCCGTTTTCATACGGTATGCCTAGTTCGGGCACAAGTCCTGCACTCACTCACTCCACTTTACAGACTTTGGGTTTGGGGGCAGGGAGCTCTAACGCTCCTTTTCAAGGTCAACTGGGGGGCATTCCTACCCCTTTCAATGCTTTTCCTTATGCTGGAGGTCATATCTCTCCTTCGTCCCCTTCACTTGGTGGTCTACATCAGCAGTCCGTCGGGCAGCCTGCACACACAAGTTCATTTGGAGTTGGGAGTCAAGGAACACCTGTGCAAACTCTGTAGGTAGGTTCATCACCATTTGTTTGGAACTGGACGTTTGGTAACAACACTTTCGCATCCACTTCTTTCCCATCTTTGGACAGTCTACTCTGACGCAGGGTACTATTCCTGCACCGGGGGCACATATACCAGGACCTTGGAACTCAAGACAAGGATCTGTTCCTTCCTCTGGAATGTCGTTCTGGGGTAATTCTTTCCACAGTCAATGGAACCCCGGACAGACTTCTATGCCTCTCCCATCAGGACCGGCATGGGGTAATCCTTCCCAAAGTCCGTCAAACACGATGAATGCCCAACATCCTATGTCCTTCATGGGGAATCAGCCAATGATGTCTCCATAGATGAAAAATCCTTACACTGGTCAGGGCTATGGTTTCTACCAGAATCTGGACCAGCAGCCAAACTTTTCCTGGCAACCTGGTGCCAGTCAAACCCCAGGACCCTTTTTCCCAAGCTATCAGTAGCAACCCAAACTACCATTCCTGGCAATGTTACACTTGCCAGATTTGACAAGGTTGTTAAATGATCTTATCTGTCATGATCCGCGTTGGCCTCCTATGCCAACGAAGTTGCCTTCGGACATTCCAAAGTTCGAGGCCAAGCCTAACGAAGATCCAGGTGATCACGTGACTACTTTCCATCTTTGGTGTTCTTCTAACTCATTGAAAGATGACTCCGTCCAGTTGCGATTGTTTCAACGCACTCTTATCGGGAGTGCCGTGAAATGGTACATAGAGCTTGATCGCTCACGATACTCTTCTTTTGGAGAACTGGCAATGGCCTTCCTTAACCATTTCCAGTTACCTGTGAGATACGACGTAGGCACAGAGTTGCTAGCCAATTTCGAACAAACGATAGCAGACCATATCTCTGATCATATCAGAGAGTGGAGATGTTGAAAGAGTCTAATAAAAGTACCAATCCCACCAGCATTCCTGCTTGAGTGGTTCCTTAAGTCTTTAGTCCCACAATTATCCAAAGACATCACAACTTCAGGAGTTTTCTCTAAAGAAGATGCCATCATGAGGGCTCAACAGTTTGAGCTCATCTATTCTCAGTCTGGTCTATTATACAGCATCCTGCTGGATGCTCCACGATCAATACTGGATAAAACTAGACAGAGAGATGGGCCACATACCGATGGTATTGTTGGTTCAGCACAAACTAAACCCACTGAGCAATTGACAAAGCAATTGTAACAGTTATCTATACAACACTCAGCGACCATCCAGACTACTGCTTTGGCTGCTCCTCCTACCCAAACATTGGAAGTACACTCCGTGCAGACGACTAACCCGAAGGCCAACCAGCAGCCTAAAGGGAATAAAAAACAATGGAAAAAGGGTAAGGGGGAGAAAAAACCCACTGATAATGTTGGCGAGGGCACCACGAAAAAATGGAAGGCAAGGTATCCGTGCAACTTGTGTGTGGAAGACCACCCGACCCATCTGTGTCCTCGACTTGCAGAGGCCCAGAAGTTTGTCACACAGCAACAGCAGGCAGTGTTGACTAATCCCTTTCAACATGGGCAAAATTTAACTCAAGCCTCTACAAGTGCCAAAGGGGACAGCCAAGAAACCTGCCCTCCTCCTAACAATTCCTCATCCGCGAACGTATACATGGTTAGGGGTGATGCTTTAATCATGACTAGAGCGCACGACTATAGTAAACCAAGCACTTCTAAGAAGGGTAAAGAAGCTGAGATCCCATATCTTCCTCTACAGATCGAGAAGACGTTGGGTGAAACAATGACATGCATTCCAAAAGGTGCATTTAAGAAAGCTTCTCACAATCTAAACACAAGGGCTGCCCAGAATTACTCTGTGGTGGAAGATTTATCACAAACCCCTTGTGCGATGTCCACTTTGGAGGTCCTCCAAAGCTGCCCTGCTCAGAGGAAAGCCTTGTTGACTGCTTTAGGCTCTACTGAGACTTGTAACCTAGGTACCATCATGTTAGATACGATTGACTTAAAACCTCATCTACCTTACCACGTCATGTTTCAGATAGTAGCGGCTCATCCCACAAAAACTTTTACACAAAATATCTTCCACATAGTGGTCGACGAGGGCACTTCGACTTGCATTATGTCATTATCTTGTTGGAAGGCCATCGATCAGCCTGCTTTGTCTCCATCACCTACTCTCCTCACTGCGTTCAACAAATGTTCTTTCCAACCACATGGCATCATTCCTTCTTTCCCTGTGCAGTTAGGAGGAAAGACTGTGTGCATTGAAGTAGAGGTAGTCGATGCCCCCCTCGACTATAATCTCTTGTTACATCATAGTTGGACTTATGCTATGCAAGTTATGGTTACTATAGTTTTTTGAGTCTTGTTATTTCCACACGAAGGATGGATAGTGACCATTGATCAATTTTCCTTCTCTAGACCTGACCCAGCTTTGGGGGCATCCACGGTTCCCATGATTGATAATCCTCAAGCCGATGTCATTAACGTAGGGGTTGGTTTGTGCCCATCTTTGATGGGTACTTTCGATTACCCACCTCCTCATGACGATGTCAAGTTTATATCGACTCACCACAAGGTTGAGATTTTTCATGTTTCATCGTTCCGCACAACTTACTTTGAGGATCCATGGATTCTTCCTTCCCCATCAGCCACGATGGATGAGACGAGGCACTCCGGCATGTCCATGCCCTTGTCGGCCACTGAAGTAGCATACTCTTTAGTCCAGCAAGCTTCAACCACTCCTGATCCGACTCCCACACAAGAGTTGGATACACCTCTAGAGTCTATCTGGGCTCAGGGTTCTCTCGCCAACACCGATTCATTAGACTTGGTCTTGCCTTCGGATGAAGTAGTAATCGAAGCAATGACCAGTCGGAACAAACCTTGGGAAGATCTTCTTCACAGATCATATTTCCTCCCAGAGTTACACCGAATCAAGGTAGGAGAATTCACTATCACCATGACGGGAGATCAGTTGTGTCCTATTAACCTCTTAGCTACACAGGAAATTTATGTTGAGGGCAATATGGCGACTATCGCTGAAACTATGCCTATCAACATCTCCTGAAACCCTAGCATCATGGAGAATGTCTTCGTCGGAGTGGATTGCTCCCCCGAAGAGATTCAAATTTACACGGATCTTTTCAAAGAGTTCCACGACGTTTTTGCCTAGTCTTATGAGGAAATGCCAGGCATCAATCTGAAAATAGTTGAACTTGAAATCACAACGTATCCTGATGCTAAGCCTGTTCGACAAAAACTTCATCCAGTAAATCCTAGGAAAGCAGCAACCATTAATACTGAGGTGGAGAAATTTCTCAAGGCAGGGTTCATTTACCCTATTCATTTGACTCAATGGGTGTCAAACCCCATTCCGGTCGATAAAAAATAAGGCACGATTCGTATATGTACCAATTTTCGTGATTTGAACAAGGCATGTCCAAAAGATAATTATCCAACCCCATTCATCGACCAGATCATTGATGAATGTGCGGGTTGTGAAGCCTTTTCGTTCATGGATGGTTTTTTGGGCTATAATCAAATCCAAATCAAACCTGAAGACCAACACAAAACGACATTCATTTGTTCGTGGGGTACATTCGCCTATCTAAAGATGCCTTTTGACCTCAAGAATGATGGAGCCACTTTCTAGTGGGCCATGTCTTTTGCGTTTCACGACCTCAAACATATAGTCGAGGCCTATCTAGATGATTTGGCATCACGCTCTCACAAGCGAAAGGATCATCCTATGCACCTCCAACTAATCTTCGAATGTTGTCGCTACTTCATGATTCGCTTGAATCCCAACAACTGTAGCTTTTGCATCATGTCAGGACGTTCGTTAGGTTTCATCATTTCAACAATAGGGATCATGGTCAATCCTCTTAAGGTGGAGGCAATAATCCAGTTGCACCCCCCCACGCACAATATTACAACTTCAAATTCTTCAAGGCAAGGTGAACTTCTTACGACACTTCATCACCAACTATGCCGAAATCACCAAGGGCTTTATGCATTTACTGAAGAAAGATGTCCCCTTTTTCTGGGACGAAGCCACTCAACTCTCTTTCGACGCATTAAAACATGCCCTCACTACCGCACCTCTGCTACGACCACCTAATTATAACAAGGATTTCCTATTATATCTGGCTACCGTAGAGTCAACAATAGGCATGGTTTTAGTTCAGGAAGATGACTCATTTTTCGAATACGTAATCTATTACCTGAGCCGAGGCCTCGTAGGACCGAAACTTAATTATTCCCATCTCGAGAAACTTGCGTTGGCAGCAGTTCATGCTATTCAATGGTTCCGTCACTATGTTCTGTTTCGCAAGACCACCATCATTGCCGTCATGAATCCATTCTATTACATGTTGACACGACGAGTTATCAGTGGAAAAATTAGTAGATGGATGATAATCCTCCAAGAATTTGACTTAGACTTCATTTCAGCCAAGTCCAAGAAGTCATTGGTTTTCGCAAAACTTATTTCGGAGCTTCTGGTTGAGTCAGGTGACGTTGTGCCTGAGGAATCGCCTATCTGGGGGGATATGTTTTTGATTGAATCTTCAGACCCTTGGTACAGAGATATACTCATCTATCTCTAGACTTTGAAGTGCCCCACCTCTGCTTCTTGTGACGAGCGTCGGCGGATACGCCATCAGGCTAAGAATTATCTCATACTCGATGATACATTGTATCGGAGAGGTGTAGATTGCATTTTGCGTCGATGTCTCACTCATGAGGAGGTCATCATAGTGCTCAATGATTTTCAGATAGGATCCTGTGGCAATCACTTCTCTGTGTTGGCAACAACCCAAAATATTTTATGAGCAGGTTACTTCTAGCCCACACTTATAAAATATTGTATCGAGTCGGTCAAGAAGTGCCATCCGTGCCAAATCTTCTCATGGAAGATGAGGGCACATCCAGCTCCCATGTTTCCTGTCATCACAGTCAGTCCCTTCACTAAGTGGGGGATTGATTACACTACATGCAACCCCCCATCAGCAAGGGGGCACCGCTATATCATTGTAGCTGTCGACTACTTCACTAAGTGGGTCGAAGCTATGCCGACGTTCAAAGATGATGGAGAGACTGCAGCTCTCTTCTTATTTAACTAGATTATAGCATGGTTCGGCATCCCGAGAGAGATTGTCACTGATCATGGCAGTCACTTTCAGAACCAAATGATGTCCGAGTTAACATCAAATCTTGGGTTACGGCAAGAACATTCATCACCTTACTACCCCCAAGCCAATGGGCAGGTGGAAGCTGTAAACAAAATGCTTAAGACGATTCTATAGCAAACTATCAACTCATCCAAGTCAAACTGGCATTTGATGTTGTACTCGGCATTATGGGCTTACCGAACGTCAGTTAAGACTGCAACCGGTTTCTCACCTTTTCAACTCGTTTACGGGATGGAGGCAGTCTTTCCCATAGAGTGTCAAATCCCATCTCTGAAATTGGCAGTATATTTATTGCCAGACACTTTTCCACTTGAAGAACGGTTAGTACACCTTGAGCATCTTGATGAGCAGCGTCGTGATGCGGCCCTGGCCAACGAGGCTCATAAACATAAGTTCAAGTGTCAATATGATAGGTTCGTTCGTCCTTGAATTTTTTCTAAGGGCGACCTTGTCCTGGTCTATGACCAAGATAAGGACCCCCTGGGGGCAAGAAAGTTTAAACCCATGCGGTTTGGACCCTTCATTATTAAGGAGGTTTTA
Organism: Picea glauca; assembly: GCA_000966675.3. Classification (NCBI taxonomy): domain Eukaryota; kingdom Viridiplantae; phylum Streptophyta; class Pinopsida; order Pinales; family Pinaceae; genus Picea; species Picea glauca. The sequence goes on along the minus strand of JZKD02S2390816.1, from coordinate 378,218 downwards.
AGAAAGGGTGCTTATCGTTTGGTCTATTTTGAAGGGAATGCTTTGGTGGAGCCTAGAAATGGGCTCTACCTCAAGAAGTATTACTCATAGAACGGTCACTGTGGATAACTTTTTGTAAGATATGTATAGTCTTTGTACTATTTCTTTTTGATATTTCTTTTAAAAATGTGTTATGGACGTGTCATTGATGTTATCTTTCATCAATATGGCAAATGTCAAGTGATTCTGAGGTGTTCATTGGGTACGCGGACAGTGCTAGTCGACACACATGGAGGCTTGCCTCCATAGCTTGGGTAATCTTTACACCACAGGGTCAGTTGTTATCTTCCGGAGGTATATGCTTAGGTGACACCACAAATCATGTTGCTGAGTATAGTGCAGTTATATAGTTGCTTCGTGACGCTTTGTCATTGGGTATCTCTCATCTCCGGGTCTATCTAGACACTCAACTGGTTGTGTCGCAGCTAAACAGAATATACCGGGTTCATGACCCAACTTTACACCGATGATTCCTTAGGGTACGTCTCTTGGAATGTAATTTTGATTATATTACATATTTTCATGTTCCTAGGAGTCTAAATCAAATCACAGATACTCTAGCTAATCACATTTTAGATTAGCATCTTGCCCACATATAAAAAGATCATGAACATAAACATGTAAATACATTTTTGCACACATAATCCATAAGACACAAAAGAGATAAAAAAAACATATATAAACATCATAAAATCCTCAGAGTACATAGATGGGCGCAAGCGCCTCAAAAGTGGGAACAGTAACGAGTCACCGGGCTTATGCCCTCAAAAAATATATACAATAAGGTGCTCATGGCACATAAAAAGTCTCAAAGTCTGCTCAGGGCCTATGGGCCCTGTTATAATCATGTATAGCCTAGGCTAAACGCCTAAACAATCGGACACATGTTTGAGGTGCCCCCACAATGTGAGTCTGCATGGACGGCGGCAGGTCCTCTATCTCTACCATGGGAACTGTGCGAGTGAGCGCAGTGAAGTTCTGCTCGATTCGCCTCAGGACCCTCGCGGCCTCTCCTGCTGGGAGGTTCCCTGCTACTGCTGCTCCTCCAGCGGTGGTAGCTGCGGCTTTCGACCATGGGCGACGCTTGTTCCGTGCATAGTCGACAGGTTGCACGAGTCCCACATATGCATCCAATACAACGTTCACCCATCAAAAAATTTGTTATACAAAAAAAATGATATATATATCAAAAAAGACATAAAAATTACATATGCAAACAAAAAAATTGTATAGGTGGAGACTTACCCATCTCCCCTCGCTCCTCACCAGGAGGCACTGGTATCGTTGGATCTCTGGAGAAGTCGATCCCCGCATATGGGTAGTCCTCAATAGCCGGGATCTACCATGACAGCCAAGAAAAAAAGTCATCGTTGAAGGCCTCTATGTTCCTTCCACCACCCTGTCGCAGCAATAACGCTGCCCATCTGCACACTGTAGGGAAAGTGGCCAGATGTCCTCGTACTGTCAGCCAAGGACTAAAACACGGAACTCTCTCGAAGAAAAATGAACACAGGATGGTCCCAAACCCGAAGTTCCTATGTGTCTGTTGTCTGCAAGCTGTCAACGGACTCTTCATGCTCTCTAGTAGTGTGGTACTCCAATCAAAAATTTGTGCATTCATGCACTGGATCGCACAGTTCATCTGTGCGCGTGAAACCCGAGGCACGGCTGCGAAGCCCGTAATCCACCCAAACCGAGGACATTTACTGGTTCCCCTCTCCTTAAGAGGCCAATCAAAAAGTAAATGTCCTCGGTGGTGGGCACCAAGAATTGCCCCTCTAGCATGAATGCCTCTGCATCGGGGTGCCAGTAATCAACCAAGGCGTTCAGTAGCCTTGGTTGCACGTGCATAAACGGACACAAAAAGAATTTCACCAAACCGCACTACGTCAGCACGTCCATAACATTTAGATCTACAACCACTAACTCATTGGCAGCCTCGTGCTCCCTTTCCCTCCACTGAACATACATCCTACCAACATAACCAAGGAAAAGGAGGGTCAATACCTTTTTAAACTTATAATTTTTCATCATGAGGGGGGTACCCGCGGCCTTTCAAGGCGACATTCATGGGTACCCGCGGGCAGGCTTGGCTCTGCATGCGGGTACCCGCGGGTTGTCCCTAGACAGGCCGCGTTTGCCTAGGGCCGACCTTTTTAAGGTCAACGCCCACCCCCAAAACACACCTAAATGCTACAAAAGAAGTATTGAATAGCTAGGCAAGGGAGTTTGTACTTACTTGGTCCAAGAAGAAGTCTGTTTCATCCACCGTAGATCCCAAAATCACGAGCTTTGGAAAAGGGGGTCTTTTGGGCTCCAGAGTCAATTTCCAAATCAGCAATGGTGATAATGAGCTGCCAGCTTCTATTTATAGACTTTTTGGCCTCTTTTTGTCACTTTTTTGGGCCCCTTTATCAGTTTCTTTATACCAAAAACCATTTAGAGTGATCCAGGAGTTATATCGGAGGGATTTGATCAGGTATTGGGACAATTTTTATTGAGTTTCGAAAAAAAAAAAATATATATATATTGACGATCCATAAAAAAAAAAAAAAAATCAGAAATCAACTTGAGCATATAGGGTAGGATTTCATCCCAACTGTTGCATCTCATTGCCTTTTGTTCTTATGATATAGGATCGATCCCATCCGGTTATGACACGGAACTGTCATATCTACTCTAGAATTTTCGCAACTTGGTGGTAGAGCTTACCGAAACATGGATGCCCTAGGTAGGTCCTGGTCACATCATTGTGTCCATGTCGTTTCTAACAACACTGTAGGCTCGGGAGTCTATATAGTCTTTCCTGAATACGAGTTTGAGCCTCATTTGCATGGGTCTTTTTTCACTCTTTGTCTTACCCTCCAGACTCCCAAAACATAATGGGTCTCCTTTTAAGCCCTTTTCAGACCCTCTAAATATGAAAAGATTGTCGAGCGATCTTGTAATCTTTCACGCTCGTTAAACTGAAATTTGAAGTCACGTCTGTCCAGTGGTAGTTTACCCCTTTTTCAGTCCGAATGGTCAACTGTACGAACAAAGGAATACTCTATTGAATTCCAATTCTTTAGAAGAGTATCCTCAGGTAAGATTTTATTCCTTTTTCAGGCATGAGGGACTAAATTTACGAAAAAGAAACCCCCCCAGAGTCCATAGTTAATCTCTTTTCAAACTCCCTAAAATTGAAAAGATCGTCGAGTGACCTTATTCTTTCACACTCGTTAAAATGGTCTAGAAGAACATTCCTGACGGAGTCCATAGTTAAGCTTTTTTCAGACTCCTTAAAATTGAAAAAATAGCCGAGTGATCGTGTCCTTGTCACACTCATTAAAATGGTTTTGAATTGACATCTAATCGGTGCTAGTTTACCCCTTTTTCGAATCGACTAGACTATTGACGAAAAATGTACTCCAATGGAGTTTCCTTTTATGCTTTTTCAGACTCTCTAAATATGAAAAACCATCGAGCTTACCTTCTCTGGGCTCATTAAACTTACATCGAAGGACGTTACCATTGTGTGTTTTATCAACCGCATT
>JZKD02S2390816.1:335276-359424 GCA_000966675.3 Picea glauca | reverse complement strand
CATGACCAAGCTGTTCCAGCTTTCTGGCAATGAGCACAAGATTAGAAGAGCCTTGACCTCATCATCAAAGTCCACTTTTACAGAACTTAGTTGATTAGTAACTGTATTAAATTCATTTACATGATCTGCAACAGACCCACCTTCTGACATATTCATATTAAATAATCTCTTCATTAGAAATACCTTATTGGACGCCGAGGGTTTTTCATACAATTTAGCCAATGCATCCATCAAACCCTTTGTTGTCTTTTCTTTGGAAATATTGAAAGCCACCGACGCTGTTAGGCTCAGTCGTATCATTCCTAGAGCCTTTCTGTCAAGAATCTCCCATTCTTCATCCTTCATGGCCATCGACTTCTTTGCTACTCCACCCAATTGTAGGAATAGATCCTTCTGATATAAATAATCTTCCATTTGCATCTTCCATAACTGGTAGTTTTGGCCGTTAAATTTCTCAACCCTAAACTTTCCATCTTCCGACATTGCTCCCACTCAAACTAGGAACCCTCTTTTCCTGCGAGTTACCTTTCGCTCTGATACCAGTTGTTGGAAAAACAGGACCGTGGAGCAATAAAATAAAAAAAATGTGGAAACAAAACATAAAAGATACACAATACAAGAGAGACACAAACTTGCGTGGCTCACCCAGTGTGGGCTACGTCCACCAGAGAAATTTTCAAGTCCTTCCTTTATTATTATCTAGCAAATGAAGGGATACAACCTATAGAAAAACCCACGGTAACTTCCTCTTCTTTCTCTCACAGTCTCCTCTCTCAAAATGCAATATTCACCATTAACCATAGCCACAATACATTTCCCTCATAAAAGAGGGTTTCCTTCTAGGGAAAAAAACCCTAACATAATCTCTACCGTTAGATATGCAACCTTATAATGAACGGTCCAGATTTACAATGAAATTACAATATACATTTACAAGGAAATTTTTCCTTCGAGGGCTTCACCCCCGAATCCCCATCGGGGGATGTTGCCCTCGAACCCCTACTGGGGGGCCGCTTGCCCCCAGACCCCCCAGCTGGGGTGATAGCCCCCCCAGACCCCACAGAGGGGGTACCCCCCCCTCCGCACTCCCCCGTGTGGAAGAGTGTACATACTTATGGGGTGTAAATACTTCATGGGGTATAAACATGGTTGAAAGTAAAAGACCTCTGAATTAGGAAGATAATCAGGCTCCACAACCAACATCCAGTACAAGACTTGGTCAATGAGGCAATATCTGACTGCATTGAGCTTTAAAGCTCTTGCCTTGGTTTTACCCATTCCATCAGAAGGCTTCAAATCTTGCAGAAAGTGAAAAATGACTCCGTACCAGGTGCATTCTGCTAGTGATAAGCTGCCCTGAGAGCCTTTTTTGGATGACTCAGCTTGTTGATTTTCTGAGCAAGCATTGATGAAGCTAACCCCCAAGGCCTTGCAATTGGATTTAGCTAGCATCTTGGCTAAACCATGCCCTTTAACCAACTTTGTGGGCTTTATCTCCAAGTCAAACTCAAGGATCTTGGCAATCTATTTACCTCTTCTCCCATCTATGTTAGGCTGTATAAGGATGTCTTTCACAAAGGCTGAAGGAACATATGTAGTCACTCTTGAGCAAAATACATAGACTCTGAAAGCTTTGATAGCTTTCACTAAGGCATAGACCTATTTCTCCATGATCGCATACCTAATTTCTGCATCTCTTAATGCCTTGTTGAAGAAGGAAATGGGTTTCTCTCACCCTTCCTCATTTTTTTCCAATAAGACTATTGCTACTATATCAAAAGAAGCAAAAGAAAAAATTAGGAAATCCTCGGAATAATTAGGACTGATCAACACAGGTGCCTCAGTCAATGCCTTTTTTATTTGGACAAAATATTCCCTAGGCTCAACAGTCCATTTTACTTCATTTCCCTTTCTGAGCATGGTTTTGATTTGTTTCACCAACTTAGCAAAATTTGAGACGAACCTCCTCAGAAAGTTAATCTTCCCTAAAAAATCATGGACTTCCTTTCTAGACCTGGGAAGTGACAGGGTCTGAATTTCCTCTACCCTTCTGGGATCAATTATCACTCCCTCTGTTGATACTATATGGCCTAACAGATTCCTCTCCTTCATAGCAAACAAATATTTCTTGGGATTTAAGGAAAGGCCAAACCTCTAGCATTTCAAGAAGACTTTTCTCAAGTGGAAGCAGTGCTCTTTATCAGACCTGGAGAAGACTGTGATGTCATCCAGGTAGATCACCACAAACTGATCTTTCTCCCCGATGAAGGCTATGTCCATGGCTCGTTGAAATGTTACTCCTGCATTCATTAATCCAAAAGGCATTTTAGCATACATGAATGTGACCTAAGGAGTGGTGAAGGTTGTCTTTTCTCTATCCTCAGGCATGACTGATATCTGATTATAGCTAGAAAAACCATCAACCATGGATATCCTAGATGCACCAGTTACCCTCTGCAATATGTGTTCCATGTTGGGCAAGGGATAGTTGTCTTTCTTTGAGCTCTTATTCAGGTTCCTGAAATCAACACAAAGCCTAATTTCTCCACTTTTCTTCCTCACTGGGACCAAATTGGCCACCCACTTAGAATATCTCAAGGGGACAATGATTTGGGCACTTAACAACTTCTTCCCTTCTCTCTCCATGATAAGCAAAAACATGGGATTTATCTGCCTTAGATTCTGCCTAAATGGATTAGCCTCTTCCTTCAGTGGGATCTTATGTTCAATGACAGATGTGTCATATGTCTTGAGGTCTTCACAGGTCCATGCAAACACATCAGAAAATTCTCTTAATAACTTAGTATATTCGACCCTCTGTTCTTTGGTCAGGCTGCTTGACAACTTGACAAACTTAGGCTCCTCCTGTGTGCCAATGTTGCACTCAGCTGTATCAACATCCTCATTTGAAACCCTACCCTTTACTGCCACATCATTCCCATCAAACAATATTTCTAAAGAAACTAATTCCTAGGGGATGTGATTGCTAGGAAACTGAACAATATGGTTATTAACAATTTTATTTAAAAATAACTTAGGGTGAGGGTCACCTTCGGGATCAAGGTCCTGGCTATCAAAATTCCCTTCTTTCTTCTTTGACCTGAGATGGTATCTGTTAGGAGTGTTGTTTTCCTTTTCCCCTTTACCCAACTCATTGATTTGAATGTTCATAATGGATTCTTCATATGCAGATTGAATCAAATGGGGAAAAGGGGAAGTTTCTTCAATACAGTGAATTTCAGGGCCGAGCTCATCTATCTCCTCTCCTTCCTTATGAGAAACTAGGTTATTTTGGAGAGGGGTTTGAATCCTTTGATCATCTCTATCTTTGCTCCTTTTCTCCCTTGGAAAAGGCTGTGGCACATTGTTACTAGGCCTCCTAAAGCCTTGGTTATCAGTATTTTGGGGATTTTTGTACATGGGCTTCCCTTCTAACTCCCATATTTCCATCAAATCCTTCTCCTGGTTTGTACACCTTTGTCTTTCTCACCAATTATCTGACTTTAAAGATGATTATTTTGAGTGATTCTGGAGGGAGGATTTGATGTTGTCTGTTGATTTGAGCATGCCTAAGTATTTTTCTCTTCATCTAACTCAGAGTCTCCTTTTTCTGATTCTTGGACCTGTTCACCTTTAGCTTCAACTGTGTCCTCTATAGCAGATTAAATATTTCTCACCTCTCTTACTGGGACTCCTTCATAAACCTTTAAATCAATGCAATCAACTAATTTATGCAATCTTTTATTAAAGAATATATATCCTTTACTATTGGTAGCATATCCTAAGAAGATTCCTTCATCAACCCTGTCATCATACTTGCCAAGGTTTTCGTTATTATTCTTTATGTAGCACTTACTCCCAAAGACTTTGAAGTAATTGATTGAAGTAGGTCTTCCATACCACAGTTCATAAGGTGTCTTGTCACTGTGTGGTGTGAGGTGGGATTTGTTAAGAATATGGATTGTTGTGTGTATTTCTTATACCCAATAGGTTTGACTAATGTTCTTCTCATTCATCATTGACCTGGCCATTTGCTGAACTATTTTGTTTTTCCTCTCAACTACTCCATTTTCCTATGGAGTTCCTGGGATTGTGTATTCTCTCTTGATCCCATGTTTATCACATAATTCCTTGAAATCACTTGACATAAGTTATCCTCCTCTGTCTTGTCTTACTGCCTTTAATATGTTGCCTATTTGATTCTCAGTTAAAGACTTAAATATTTTAAATTTCTCAAATGCTTCAACTTTTTCTTTGAGAAAAGCAACCCAAGTGAGTCTGGAGTAATCATCAATGATCAACATGAAGTAGTTTTCCTTCCCTGTGCCTTCCTTTATTGATGGTCCACACAAATCCATATGAACTAATTGGAGTGGTTTCTATGTTGAATTAGAGCTCTTGGATTTAAACTGTGTCCTGGTTAGCTTTCCTACTTGGAAGGGTTTACACACAGAATCTTGTGGCTTTGATATTCTTGGAAGATCTTTTACTGCCTCAAGATTTTTGAGCTTGATTAAGTGGTCAAAGTTTAAATGTCCAAGTCTGCTATGCCATAACCAGATTTCATCATGTTTTCTTAGTTGACACTCTTCTCTATCTTCTTTCAGCACATATACATTATTATTTATCCTTATGCCTTTAGCCACCACTTCTCCTGAGTTTACAGACTTTATCTTACAACCTTTGGAGGTGAACACCACTTCACATGCTCTGTCACACATTTGACTTACACTAAGAAAACTATCTTTCAGCCCATCTACAAGCAGAACATCCTGGGCTTTTCCTTTACCATTACTCAAAATCACCATCCCTTTACCCTTGATTTTACCTGGTTCATCATTTCCAAAGGTCACATTTCATGTTTTTATTTTACTTATAGACATAAACTTATCCTTGTCTCCAGTAATGTTCTTGGAACATCCACTGTATATATACCAGGGGTCTTTTTGTTTTTAAGCTAAAAGTACTAGACCACATTTATTACTATCTTTCTTTTTCCATGTGCTCACATTTCTAGCTAAGGGTTTTATCCTTGGATCTTCTTTGTAATTCTTTAGATGGAGGTTTTCATCTTTGTGGACAAGTTATGACAGTTATAGCATTCGAGCTTATTTTTCAATAGGTCAAAGTGATTGGTGTGACTTTGTATACTCATTGGATGTTTAGTTCTTTGTTGCAAATATTGTTTATTTCTTGATCTCCTCAGTTGTATGTCTCTAAAATTAATTTGACAACTTGCAATCTTATGACCGAACTTAGAGCAGTAAAAAAAACACCCATGGAATAATTTTTGGTACCTAAAGGAAGGCCTTCTTCTTGGAAATTTTTTGCTCCATCTTCTGATATCTTATTTTTTTATCAGGGATCATCTTGTCTTTATTATCTTTTGGTGGCAGAGTACTCACCTGGTATGATTGCTTGCTAACTTGGATCATCTTTACTAACTCTTTGAATTCTGACTGTTTGTTGCTTGAACTACTTACATAGCCTAAACCAGTATTCAACAAAGGAGATATTTCTTTGCTCAAAATATCATTTAGTTATGTTGAGGCTTTAATACTTGGAAGATTTTGGAGGTGCAATTCTTTAAACTTCTCCATCTCTTTCCTGGTTTTTACTACCTCTTCTTACAACGCTTCACATCTTTCCTTCTTCTTTGATAACCATTGTTTTGGAATGTCCTTTATTTTCTTTATCTCTTCTAATTCCACTTTTAGTAGGGAAAATTCTTCATTAGGTTTTTGACTGTCTTTCTCGAACTACATCAGCAATTGGTTTTGCTTTTTCTTCTTAAATCTGAGTCTATCAATTTCTTCTATGGCACTAATTATTTCTCCTTCCAATTCAACCACAACTTATTCATCATTAAAATCACTTCCTGTGATTTTATAATCATGATCCTCTTTTTCCATAAGCATAAAATCATTAACCTTATCTTCATAAGAAGAGTCACTATATGTGTCTCCTGAAGAGTCATCATTGTTTACACAAACTTTTCTTTTTACCAAATCTCTTGGATTTGTACTTCTCTTCACCTTCAGAGTTATGGTCCTTCTTCTTGTGTGGACACTTAGATGAAAAGTGACCTATCTTTCCACAGTTAAAAAATTTGAAGGGAAACTTGCCTTGGTACTTGCCTGATCCTTTCTTTAGTCTTCTCACAAATTTTGCTTCAATTTCATCAAGCTCAGAATCCTCATTCTTATCTGCTTTAAATGATGTTTCTCTAGAGGTGGATTTATCTTTACCTATCCTCATTTCATATGCAGTCAAAGTTCCTAGAAGTTGATCAAAAGGAAGAGATTTTATATCATTAAGTTCTTCTATAGCATAGACCTTCGGGTTGAACCTATATGGAAAAGATCTTAAAATCTTCTGGACTAAAAATACGTCTTCAAACTTCTCACCAAGACTCTTCATGGCATTCATTAGTTCTCAACTCTCAGAAAGTACTTCCCAACAGTTTCATCCTCTTTCATCTTTAGCTATTCAAAATGCAATCTGTAGGTTTGAAGCTTGGCATCCTTTACCTTCTCATTACCTTCACAATTGCTAATGAGTTTGTCCCACATTTCTTTCGCAGATTCTAAGTGCATAACCTTTGCAAATTCTACTTCTGCATGCCCACTCGAAATAACATTCATAGCCTTAGCGTTAAATCTTAATTCTAGTTTGTCATCCTTAGAAGCTAGTACAACTGGCTTTACATAACCAGTCTCTACCACATCCCAGACATCTGCACCTAAATCCATTATGAAGGTTGTCATCCTAACTTTCTAGAAGTCAAATTTTGTTCCATTGAATAGGGGGGCCTTATTGGTTGAAGTTCCTTCATGGCTAGTCATATTTAAGCTCTAGGATCTACCTTTAGGTAAAAGGAACCGGCTCTGATACCAATTGTTGGACAACTGAGAGGGGAGGGTGAATCAGTTTTTACTATGCTTAAACAACTATACCCATTTTAAAATCATTACAGAACTTCAATGATGATCACAATAATTCAGGGAAGTAAGCAATAGAGTATTCAACATCAATCACACACATTGAGTATACAGAGAAAGATATTCCTGAGGAAACCCATAAAGGGAGAAAACCTCTTCTTATTGATATGATAAGTAATCGTTATTTTTTGTACATTATCATTCTTATGAGCACCTACTCATTGTGAGGCTACCACCTCTGTTTTACAAGTTGTAACTTGTTGAGAGCACCAATTCTATGGTTTCTCTAGCACCCACTAGAAGGAATCACCAACTCCCTGAGTGTTCCAGCACCAACTGGATGGAAGAACCAACTTCCAGTCACATAGGCACCAACCTGTATAACAAAGAAGAATTGTTCTCCCATGCACCACCCTACCACCCTGGTTTCCCTGGATGCAACTAGATGGAAGCTACAACTCCCTATGTTCAAGAATCCACTTGAAATTCTGAGGACAACAGTCCTCCCTCACACCACCCTACCACCCTAAGATATAAATCTTTGCTTACTGAAATTTATTACAGTGATACAGTATATATCGAAGGCTTACTAGTCTCATCATTGTTCTTCTACACTACTCTGCTCTACCTGCATTAGTGTTTTCATGCTCGCATCTTCTTGCACTTTCTGTTCTTCTGCATTTTATGCTCTAAGCGCCATGTCCATTCTATGCACTATGCCTCCCCTCTACACTTTCTCACATACACTCGATTGAGCCTATAATCCGCTCTTTGTTCCTATTGTTCTCTCAATCTCAATAGTTCAAATTATTTTCCAAAGAAACAAGAGCATGTCTCTGTCATGACATCCCTCTTTTATTCATTCCCTCAACATCTGTTACCCTCCAAATTACCAATGCTCAAGTTGAGAATTTTAGAGCACTCAAGAGCCATGATTCCAACACACCAGACCAGTAATTCCAACGACCATGTTGGGAATATCAGAATGCTCAAGATCCATGATTCCAATGCACCAAACCAATAATTCCAAAACCCATGTCGAGAATCTCAGAACGCTCAAGAGACATAATTCCAATGCTTCAGAGAAATGATTCAGTTAGTGTAACTAAATCGTAACTGATCAAACAACCATGAAGTGAAACAACAACCCTTCAATCAGATTCGATTTGATCAGCGTCGTTGGATTATACACACAGAGGCACTATCTCCTTCCCCTTATCTTCTACTGATGTGACCTTGGGTGATAATCTCATGTGACCATGCGATTATGGGTGTGGCCAAAGGTGGTTTGAGGGAAATCCTCTTTTTACCCTGCAATTCACTACAGAGCTCCACGTATGCGTTTGGTGATACCGTGGTTTTTCTTGTGGCCCACTTATGAAAAATTAAGACCCGAGAAGGTTCTGACCCCGCAATTGAGCACAACCGTTGATCTTCAATCCCTTAGAAATTCCTCTTAATCAATGACTATTATCATCCTTCCTTTCCTTTCCTCTACATGTGATCCCATAATTAAAATTTGCGCACCTTCAATCCCCACAGAGCAATGGGATCATCGATCTCACGATATTGATGGTGTTGCTGGTTCAAATCTGTCCTTCCTAAATCAATGACTGCGATTTATTTCACGATTCAGGCTTTGGGAGTTTGAAATATCAAACCTTGCTTTCTATCGTACGCAAATATTCTAGAGTTGATGATCTTCGGACACCTATCCTTCTCAATCGAAGGCTCTACCTCCACTTTGGGAATTTGACTTTTCAACAAAATCAATAGTTTTGCACCCCCTTTCTCTATCAATGGACGAGATCTCCTTTGGTTCTTCGGACTTCTGAAATCTGAAATATCAAACTTACGCTTCCCCTCGAAGAATGTGGATTAATTCCATGTGTCCTCTTGAATCAGACGGTTGAGTCTTACTTCGGGTATTTACCCAGATTCCATAAGATTATGCCACGTCTCTTCTAGATCAGATGACCCAGATCCACTTTAGACGATCTGACAGCTAAGATATTTTCCAGATGATCTGACGGCTGCTATATTCTTGGAGTGATCCTATGATCAAAAATGTATTTTGTCTCTCCATCTCTCCGAACTTCAGAGATTTCAAATCTCAACCTTTTCTTGCATCACTTGATGATGTGTCATGAGCTGAGTGGCTACCACGTGTCACTCAGATTCATGATTTGCATGTACCTGAAATACTGATTTCAACTTGACACTTGTCATTCTCTGACTATGCCACGTGTCCTTGCTGACGTGGACTTCTGACGTGGTCTCTGTCACCCTTTTCCAGAGCTAACAATTCTCTGATGCGTGTCCCTCTCGGATCAATGACTGTTATGCTTTCATGTCTCCAGACTTTGGAATTCTCAAGTCTCAGCTTCACAAATCTTTCGAAGTGACATTCCCGAAGTGTAACCTCCTCGCAACTTTATACCCGAAACGAATTTTGTTCGTTGATCATGATCTTAGATCAATGGATCAATCTATCTTTGATGCTGCTTTACCTTGATTTAAATCCAACAACCCTCCAATGATCTCTAGATCCGATGGTATTAATTCATTTCGAATTTCAGGTGTCTGGTAATTCAAATCTCAAACTTGAAAATCTTGAAGTAAGATTTTTTTGAAGATTAACCTCCTCGCATATTTAGATCTGAAACAAATGTTGTTCATCGATCATGTTCTTAGATTGATGGTCTGATCTATCTTTGGTGCTGCTCTTCTAGCTTATCCTATCCTTCCACTTAGATTGATCCGATGACTGACAAATATTTGGGTGATTGAATTCTCAAACATTCGTCCTAGTTTTACCTGTGTTGCACTTTCCCTTCACTACACTTTCCCTTCTAAGCTTTGATCTCTGCAAATTGTTCGCTTCTCCTCCTGAGATTTCTTGCCTTCTGTTCTTTCCATCATTGTTGTTTTTCTTTCTCTACCTTATGTTCTTTCCATCATTTTTGTTTTTCTTGCCATCAATGACAAGCACACTCTTCCTGTAAAAACATGCCAACAAGTATAACAGTTAGCAAAGAATGAAAATGTCAAACAGTGTGCAGAGAATGAAAATGTCAGACAGCATGCAAAGATCAAAGCTCAGAAGGAAAATCACATTGCAGAAACATGATCAGATGAATTCATGACCATTGGATACACAATTTCTAGATAAATGTTAGGGATTTATTAAGGAGCGCGAAGGGAGAATTAAAAAATGTGTTAATTCCAATCCCGCAATTAGCCTAGACCGTCACATTACAAGAGAAGGACCGTTGGAGGACTGGTCAACGATCAGATCAAGTCATGACCGTTGGATATGCAAGTGCCAAATCAATGGTAGGGGTTGATTGTGGAGCGCGAATGGATAATTAAACTACATGTTATTTCCAATCCCTCAATTAGTCTAGATCATCAGATCTCATTGACTCAAAAATTGATGACTGTGGTTGATCCACCAATAATCACATAACTTCAAATTGAGGAGCTTGGGTGATAGAATAAACCACACACAAGTTACGGTTCTACAATCCACATCAACCATTGGATCAAGTTGAGTGGAAGGATAGAGTAATTCATGAACCATAGACCATGGAAGTGACATATGCATGGTCAGCCTGACTTTGACCACTTTGGTAAAATCAACCGAAGGAAATGTGCATGAAGGAATTTTATCCAAATCCGAAGTTCCAAAGTAAACATGAGCCATCTGATCATAGGAAAATGTTTGGGAAAAAGAAGAGTCATTGGATTTAAACCAAGGCAAAGTAGCATCGCAGACAACTCGATTCATTGATCTAAGATCACGATCAACAAACAACATTCATTTCAGGTTAAAAGTTGTGAGGAGGTTACACTTTGGGTAAAATGAGAAGTAAGAAAGGTTGAAGTCCCAAAGTGGACATGAGTCGTCTGATCTGAGGAACACTTCAGATAATATATCGACCGTTGGATCGAGTAAAGTGGAAGGACGGTGTAAGCCACAAATGTTCTGAAGAGGACATGAGTCATCCGATATGAGAAATATTTTGGTAGTCATATTAACCATTCGATATATATAAAGTGGAAGGATAGGATAAGAAAAGATGAAGGCCAGAGCCCCAAAGTCCCAAAGTAAATGAGGACCATCAGATCTGGACAAGAAATGATGGTCGTTGGATTAGAATAGTGGTCAACTTTGGTGTTGACCACTTCAAAGAAAAAGGATTCAGAACATATGAGTTCACCCGGAGGCCAAAGTTTCGAAGTCACTCTTAGCCGTCAATCTGAGATACATTTCAGGAGTTAGGAAAACCGTTAGATCCAGGAGAGAACATGTGCCATGTGAGGAGATCCACATCAGCAAGGACATGTGGCGCAATTAGATGATGACAAGTGTCAAAGTGTAGTTGGAATTTTAGGTATGTGTAAAGTCACGAATCTAAGTGACATGTGGTAGCTACTCAGTCAGTGCCACGTCATCAAGTTATGTCACTCTGAGAGTTTTTACTTCAAGAGTTTCACCACCAACAAATACCCAAAGTCCTGAACTTTCGAAATGAATAAGAACCGTTCATCATGCAAATAAACTCCAACCGTCTGATCTACTTCAAAGAAATGAACTCTGGAATATTGTGAAGGAGAAATCACCTTAAGTGTCGAAGGCTGAAGTTAATGATAACCGTTGATCTAATTCAGGAGCGTTATCGACTGTTGATCAAGCACAATGGAAGGATAGAATAAGCATAAACTATGAAGTGACGCTAACCATTGATCTACTTCAGAGAGTGTTCTCAACCGTTGAATATTATGGACACGCACTTTTTATTCTGGAGATTTTTAAAGAGGATGGAAGTCGCAAAGAAAGAATTCTCAAAGTACTGACAGTCATCCATCTCATTGGGAGATTAAAATGTGACCGTTGATTTTGATAAGTGATTAATCACTCGCTTGGCGTAGCACCTGGTCACCACCTTCGGTCATATGGAATAGAGAAATAAGGTTAAAAGAAGAGGCAACGCTTAAATCAATGAGCCCGTGGTTTTGTGCATATGGTCATATGTAAATGGTTTGAAGGAAGCGCCTCATACAGATTTAATTCGATAGAGAGTTAGCACTAGAATAATACAGAGAATTGATAAAAGATCAAATATGATATGTTGGTGAACTAAGAACACAACAAAAGCATGAGTACAATATGATGAGTCGATTCATGTCTATGATCAACTCATTAAGACAAAAGAACCGACACATAGTCATGATTAAAAGAGAGTTAATTCATGAGCATTATGAATAAAGGATAAAAGGAAAAATAATATTAAATAAAGATTAATACTATCATTTAAATGAAAAGGTACAATGGTTCAAATATCAAAAGACACAATGATTCAAATTCACACCAGTTGAAAGACTATATAAACAAGAAGGAATGGTGAGAAGAAGTGTAGTTGAATTTTTTGAAGTATATATATTTATATATAATGGATTAAATGAAGGTTCATTCTATCAGGTTGGTGCATGTTTACAAGCTCGGTATTTTATGAGGATTGGATTCCTCACATCTCAGTTGGACCTGAGATCAGCAACCTGGGACTTGTTATGAGGATTGGATTCCTCATTTATCAGTTGGATCTGAGAACTACAAGCTGGGTCTTGTAACAGAGAGTTGGGTCTCTCATAATTGTTTGAAGATGATATTCAAAGATTGATCTTATGTATTCATTCAAGTTAAATAAATAAATAAAGTATTTATTCCTTTTTATATATTGGTTAAGGAAATGAAATAAATATTTATTGTTTAGTTAATTTGTAAAAAGTGGAAAATTGTCCAAAGTTTTGTGATACTGATTCACCCCCACCTCTCAGTGTCAAGTTTCCATTTCAAGAATTGGTATCAGAGAAAGGTTCCTCCAGCACAGTTTAAATGGGTGGACAAATTGTTATTTCCACAAATGAAGCTCCCTTATTTGATGGAACAGATTATTCATCATGGAGGGAAAATATGAAACGATATTTGAAGTCAAGAGGATATGAAGTTTGGGATTTGGTAGTAAGTAAACCCTGGCACTTAAATACTTCAAAGAGAAAAACAAAAACAACAAAGGAGTCAAGGAGAACAATTTAGTAACCTTAAAAGCAATCCAGGATGGATTGTCAGACCAAGTCAAAGAAAAGATGAAGCACTACAAATCTGCCAAATAATTATGGCTTCAACTAGAAAATTGTTATCAGAATGAAACACAAGAAGAAGAGAAATCCAATTAAAGTGAGGAATAAGACTCTCATGAAGAGGATTCCTATCAGAATAAAGAACAAAACTCAGAAGAAGAGATTTCTTATCAAGATAATGAAGAAGATAAAGAAAAGGAAAATTGCAATCAGATTGAAGAACATAATACAAAGAAATACATTTCTAATCAGAATGAAATGCAGGATTTGATGTAAAACCCAGTTAACAGTGAAGAAGACAACCTCATCAAGGAATTGAGGAATACCTCAGTATTCACTAAAGAAAAACTATTAGATTTTAAGATTGATGTTATAACTACATTTGAAGTGATTAGTATGGAACTAGGAAATGGTCTATATATTGAAGTTACTAAGGATGTTGTTGATCATATTGAGTCCACAACTATGTGAACTCTAGAAGAGTTGGAGAAACTCCAACAAAAGGATATGTTTCTACTTCAACAGTTAGATCAATCTAACCATGAAATGTTTGAACATAGAGTTCAGCTAGAAGACAAAGAAAAGGAGATCAAAAGATTGAAAACTGAAGTTACTAATCTAATAGAAGAAATGGAATAATTAAAGATACATGATAGTAAAAGAAAAGAAGCACTAAAAGAATTAGAACAATAATTTAACAGTCTAAACGCTCAACTTGAGGAAATTAAAGAAAGTGAAGAAGACCTAAATATCCAGTTAACAAGGAAACAAAATTCTTAGCACATGTTGGAATTGGAAATCATCAATTTCAAAAAGATAAATGAAAGTACTAATGCAAATCTAATGACTCAAATTGAAGAATCTAAGAAAAAGGAAGAAGCCCAAAAGATCCAAATAACTAAAAAGGAAGAATCATGCCAATGTTTGAATTAGAAGCCATCAACCTCAAAAGGATTCAACTAGAACACGAAGAAGAAATCAAAATATTGAAAACTAAAGTTTTTTATCTAACAAAATATATGGAAGAATTGAAGACATATGACGAAAATATTAAATGAAAACAAGTCTTGGATGAGGCAGAAGAAATAGTCATCAATCTAAAGACTCATCTTGAACATGCTAAATAAGTGGAAGAATCCTTGAAGATTCAGTTGACTAAAAAGGAAGAATTATGTCAAATATTAAAGTTAGAAATAGTCAATCTGAAATAGATGAATGAAAAGACAAATAAGATTGTCAATTTCCATAATATCTAAGCTATCCTAGATAAGAATTGGAAGAGCCAAAGATCGATTGATGACAAAACTGGTCTTGGATACAATAATAAAGAATACAATGACAAATGGAGCACCATTTACAAACATGAGAAATGATCGTCCTTCTCAAAATGAAAAGGTGCAATTACAAAGAAATTAAAAGTCATGAACTTTGTTAAGGAAGGAATCTATAGAAGTAAAAAGGAAGAAGAAAATCAAATGATAGATTTCTCAAGCCACAATAAAATCAAGAATGGAAGCACCTTCAATGGTTATTTCTTTTCTTGTCATAGCTTTGGCCATAAACAAATGGACTGCAAGAAACTAGACGAAGGATATACAAGAAAATCCAAAAACTCAATTAGATGTTGGAGATGTAATTTTGTTGGGCACACAGCAAAATTTCGTCATACAATGAGATGTTACAACTGTGATAGGTTTGGGCACAAATCCCAAAACTACAAGAATACAAAAAGTCGATATTTGAATAAGTCATTAAATTCAATGAAAAACCCTAATAAAAGTTGGAAGAAGAAAGGAGATGAAAAATCTCCAAAAACATAATTAGAAAGAGAATATCTAAAAAGAAGAATATCTCATAGAAAGATATGGAGAATAAAATATGAAGGAGAAAGCAAGAAAGATGATATTACACTTGAAAATGAAGAAATTAATAATAAGAACATGGTGGGTGAAGGTCCTAATAAAGAATGTGAAATTCAATATGAAATAAATGAAGCCCAGGAAAAGCAAGTGCCTATAGAAGAATATGGGACAATATCAAATTCTGATGAAGTCATAATTTTTTAGCCAAAGAAAGAAAATAAAAAAAGAAGTTTAAATTGGGTTCTACAAAATCAAAGGATTATGCCAAGAGTTTTTAAAATTAATAGGAGAATATACCTTGTTAGGAAGAGCTACCCTTTCAGAAACAAAGGGGGAGAGTAGTCAGAGGCAGAGAGAGCATATTGATAGGGGGAGTCATTCAATTATGGCAGGTAGAGCATGAATGTAGGGGGAGTTACCCAAGTTCATATTTTGGTCAACAAAATGCAAACAAACAAAGGTTGATCATAAGGGGAGAAACCCTTTTCCATTGATGCCAAAGGGAGAGAGTAACTTCATAGAGAAAAGCATCATCACGGGGGGAGTTTGTGTATGAAGTTAGTGTGTTTCCTATTGGAAATATGGCAATACAAGTTGGAATTGATGTTAATGTAAGAATGCAGATGTAATGGCATTGATGACAGTGTTTGTGTTGGGAAGCATGCTTCAGGAATAAGTAACTACAGAGAAGATGCACAATTACATTCTTGAAAAGATTGGAAGGTTAAACAGTGAGGCAATAGTTGATTTAGTTGAAGATAAGAAATGGATGGAAGAAGGCTCTCAGAAGTTTCCATTTAGACTTAATATCACTGGAAAAAATAATAACAACCATCTAGCTTCCACAGATAACGTGGAAAGTTTAAGTTCAAATTTTCACGGGTGCATGCCTAAATATAAAGAAAATAACTCATCCTTGACAAAAGAAAAAGAATTGAAAGATGGTGACAACTATATACATGATAAAAATGTAAGAAGAGAAAATGGTGTTGTTTAGTGCCCTAATTTTAAAGTATTGAAGGAATGGTTGATAATTGTTAAACAAAGATCATGGAAGCATCTCCATAACCAAATTGGAAACACTTTTTAACCAAGAATTCAATATGAATCCTGACAGTAAATCTTATGGTATTCGTCAGACAAATGTGTAGGAATGTGGACAGGTTATATGGTTGAAAGACTCATCCAAATTCTCCAATAAGGACAACCATAAAGAAACAGTAAAAATATGTTCAAAATGAATTTGAACATTGCCTCAGTTAGATTATTACAGAGCTCAAGGAACAAGGACTGAATTTTGATTTGTACTACAGAAATAAAGAAGTTAGAAAATATGTTAGTATTGTGTCTACAAGTGAAATCAGTGGGGAAGGTGTGTCGAACCTTCTGTTGTTACTTATATAGTCGACACAAAACATGATGAAGGAAAAAATTATGTACATTAGTGAAGTTCAGTGTATTTTCCTAGAGGTAAAGGTGATTGAGGGATTGGGAACTAAAATTGATGTTATATTGATAAATGGTGTGCTTCATGAAGGAGATCAGATTGTGGTGTGTGAAATGCAGGGTCTCATTGTGACAACTATTCATTCGTTATTGATGTTATAGAAATATTTTACTAACCCTATGCAATCTTGCACAGAGGGCCTTTTTCCATTTCCCTATGCAGACTTTTCATCCTTTTTTGCAAAAGTATAGAGCTAAAAATATATTTTTTCCACATGTATGCACCTTGCCTACTATACAACATGTGTATATGTAGGCTGCACCACTAGAACCCACATACATCGGGATTTGTGCCCAAAAATGAAAAATGGTGTTGGGTTTCCATGTCACGATAGAATATCTATGATCCTTGGCCTTCCATATACTAGAAACGTTCCAACTCATCCCTTCAGTTCCACTTGAAGGCTATAAATGGGCCAATTCCGAGCTATGGAAAAGAGGAGAAAGAATTCAACTTTGAGATCAAAGTTACTCTGGAGAAATTATTTACTTCATATTGAGTCTACATCTCTTTGTGCTTTAAGTATGAACATAGTGTTCAACCCCCAAGATCTTCCCTTATTGATGGAGAACTTCATTGTTCCTCTTTTTTGAGCTTGCCTTTAGTGGAGGATTGAAGTGGTGGAGGTCCAACTAGAAGGAACTTAGTTTCTCGGTTCTGAACCGTGCTGACATGGAAGTTTGTAACATTTTCACTTCTGTTGATCATATATTAATAGAAATACTCTTTTCCCATTCAATTGATATCTTGCAAATATTTGAATTATTATTCCATGGGCATATTTGTCATGTTTATTAATGGATTATGCTATTGAATGTGCTAACATCATATATTATCACCATATTCTTTCTTTTCTTGGTTATTGAAGACTAAATGAAGGTATATTTCTTTGGTTCAAGTGCTCAACGGTGGAATTCATCAAACGTCTGGATGAGGTAGGCCTTTTATCCTATTTGCTAGCATATTTGTTTATATAGAATACTTGATAATCTGTTGTGGTTTACCCCTAGCCATAGAGATATTTTCCTCGTAATAGAATTGGCGACCATACTAGGGATTGAATCTTATTTCTTGGGGTTTGGAGTGTTTTTCTCCTTAGATTGCTCTTATTCCTATTGCATTTCTTGTCTTATCATTGCTTGGCAGCCTATGTTCACTTTGGGTCTGAGTTTTTCAGCCTTCTCCCTTTCCTAGCTTTGTTTTTGAAACATATACACAGTTTTTTGCTTGACTATCATGTATATATGTGTGTTATCCTTTTGCAAGTTGTGTACATATGCATTGTTTCTCTGAACAATCGCATACACCAAGCTTCTTTTCTTCTTTGCTGGGTTTGGTGGTTGTTGGGTAGGTTTTGTTGATTTTTGAGTCTTCTTGGGTCTCTGTAGTGATTGTTAAGTGTCTGTGGGATGACAAGAAACCTCTCTTTGGTTGAATTTCTAGGCAAAGTCTTTCTCATCGTATTTTCATTTTGATTGTCCTTGTACATTGGGTTGGGTGTCTTGCTTCTTGGTATTCTACTTGAGTTGTTTGTTTCTATACACAGTAGAGTTTTTATATATCAAGTTATTATTCAGTCCATGCATTTTCATTTTTCTTATATTGAAAACACAAAAATATTAGGAATTTTGCATTGCTTGGCATTTTTATATTTTGAGTCTTTGTCATTAGCTTAGTGCATGTAAAGAAAGATTGCATTTTTACTTCGAAATTGCAGAGTTGAAATTAAAAATTGCATTTTTTTTAAGAAGCATATCATTCATTGAAAAATGAAGTTAGGAATTTACATTCTATTCATATTTACTTTACTTGTTGAGTCATAACATCATGAGTTTCACTACCATACCTTTTTGAGTAAGCACGACCACTAAAATTAATGCTATAATTTAAAATTGATTAGTCATAATTTTATATTTTAGGGTGCACAGACTAGCTTAGGATTTAGTGCCTTGGAATAGGATTTTGTGAGTAAACTTCTCCAAGGCTATTAGATCAGCATATGTGTCTGACAAAGGGAGTGGATAAATCCATTGTATAATCGGTAATATCAGGAGGCTCCACTTACACCAGAGTTAATCACGAGGTCATGTGAGGCTGGTTGAAGGGATATCCCCCTGATACCTTCTTAGCGTCAGATATATTTCTGGGGATCTATTCATATATGGGGATCTTGTTAGTTCCTTTACCTCTGTGAGAGGTAGTACTTTCAAGGTTTTGGGCTTTGCTACCCTGCCCATATGGTGGACCTGACTTACGACTGCTCGCCTGTGCATCAGTTATACATTTGTTTCTTAGTTTCTTGACTTAGGTTCCATATAGGTTACTTGTAGGGGTTATTATGTAGGTACCCTGGGTTAGATAAGGGTCAGAAAACACACAACCTTTATGGAGGATTACCTCTCCGTGGAGATCTGACCGACTGGCTATTAAGCCCACAAGGGCCCTTATAACTAATTTTGTTACCTTCGATCTTTAGCAAGGAGTCTCAGGCCCCTCTTGGGTGAGACATACCTTATTTAGGGAGGGAGGCCCCTTTCATCCACTTTACCCCTTTTGTGTGCATATTGGATGTTTGATTTTTGGTGTGCTCTTTGATTATTAGTTGGCCCCAGGATTAATTTTTTGTATCTTGAGTCATTGTGGAGTCGGACAAGCATCCCCGTCGGTCTTGTTGATTGTTACAGTTACCACGGGATTTCAAGTCTTTTCCTTCTAAAAGGTGTAGAGTTATTAGACATGGTACACACACCTCCACTGTTCAGACTTTTGATTCTACAAGGATGAGTACTAAACCAAGTCTTCAGAACACTGGTATCCCTTCGACTCCCACACCTACTATAGTTAATGACACCCCTTTGACTCCTGCAACCACAATGGTTGTAGTGCCAGAGGCACCTATCATTACTATTGTTCGTCCTATAGTGAATGCTCAATATCTTTCCTCGAATCCATTTGAGCCTCTTGGTCACTCACCAGGCTATAATTTTTAGTCCATCCCTATGGCCTCTAGTCCTTTTTCTTATGGTATGCCAAATTTTACTTCACAGTTTTCAAACTCCATCCCAGATGTTGGCCCTAGTGATGGCATTGGACTTGGGGGAACTACACCTCCTTATACTCCATTTTCATTTGGTGGTTCTCAAATACCTCAAATGACTCCTAATATGGGAGGCATTCCCTCTTTTAACCCTGGGTCTAACCCTCTTTCTTCTAGGTGGAGAAACCAACCTGGCGGACAAGCTTTTGCTCAAGTTTTATCCTATACACTCACCTCCTTAGTGTCGATTTCGACCAACATGTTTGGCATGATGAATACACCTCTATCCTATGGATTCACACATGGAGGAGGTTAGTTTCATGCCTTTGGAAACCCACAACCTGGATCCAATCCGGCTGGGGGAAACATTTTTAACCCCCATCAGAACATTCCTACTAGAATGATGCCCAGCCAACCTCTTATGAATCAGCCTGGAGGAGGGTCTTACAATCTTGAACATGGTCATGGTGCTTACTAGAACCCTAGATTGTGTATCAAGTTTTTCTTGACTCTTCCATCAATCCTGATCCTGTTACCTCGCTGACGGACGAGGAGGATCCTATTCTTAAGACCGTGTGGGCCAATTCATTGTCTTGTTCACATGACTGCCTCGATGAGACTTTTCCCTCAGATGAAGCTATCATCGAAGCCATGAATGGTTCTGATAAACCTTGGGATGATATGCATAATTGCTCTTATTTTCTCCCATAGCTTGAAAGAATTGAACAAGATGATTTTCGATCTACTTTGAGTGAGATAGTCGGTCACGTTGTAGTTCCACTTGATACGCAGAGAATTTATGCTGAAGGAAATATGGCAAGTATCTCTCCTACCATCACGATCGATCTCTCTCGTACCCCTGTCAAGATTGAAAATGTACATATTAGTGCGGATTGTTCACCAGAAGAAATCCTGATCTACACCAAACTCTTCAAGGAATTATGAGATGTATTTGCTTGGTCATATGAAGAGATGCTAGGAATCAACCCTCATATTGTTGAGAATCAGATTAGAATATATCTGAATGCTAAACCTATTCGACAACGTCTTAGATTTGTCAATCCATGGAAGGCCTTTGCTATTAAGGTAGAGGTAGAGAAACTACTTAGTGTTGGCTTCATCTACCTGGTTCCCTTGACTGAATGGGTATGCAATCCTGTTCATGTGAATAAGAAGCAAGGAATCATCTGTGTATGCATGGACTTTCATGACCTGAACAAGGCCTATCCTAAAGATAAGTTCCTGACACCTTTCATCGATTAGATTCTCGATGAGTGTGCGAGAAGCGAAGTGATTTCTTTTATGGATAGATTTTTAGGGTATAACCAAATTCAAATTAAACCTGAGGATCAACACAAGATGACATTTATTTGTCCTTGAGGTACTTTCGTATACCGGAATATGCCTTTCGGCCTTAAAAATGTTGAAGCAACCTTCCAACGTGCTATCACCTTTGCATTCCACGATCTTAAGCATATAGTAGAAGCTTACCTTGATGATCTTGCTACTCACTCTCGTAAGAGAGCGGATCACTCTAAGCACCTTCAGATTATTTTTGAAAGATGTCATTACTATAGAATCTGGTTGAACCCTCATAAGTGCATATTTTGTGTTAGGTCTAGCCGTCTTTTGGGATTTCTAGTTTCTGAGATAGGGATCATGGTAGATCCATTAAAGGTTGAGGCAATACTTTGGTTTCCTCCCCCACACACTATTCAAAAACTTCAAGGTTTACAGGGGAAAGCTAAATTTTTACATCAATTTATAGTAAACTATGCCAATATCACTAAGGGTTTCATGTGTCTTTTGAAGAAGGACACCCCTTTTATCTGGGATGAGTGAGCCCAGGAGTCCTTCGATACTTTGAAGAAGGCCTTTGTATCAGTGCCTCTACTGAAGTCTCCAGACTACAATAGGGATTACTTTATTTATATCATCGTGTCCGAGAAGACGATTGGTATGGTTTTGGTTTAGGAGGATGATGAGCTCCACAAGCACATCATCTACCATGTTATTCGAAACTTAGGTGGTCCTGAGCTCAATTATTCTCACGTTGAAAAGATAGCTTTGGTTGTTGTTCACGTAGTCCAATGTTTATGCCATTAGATATTTCTTTGCAAGACTATTGTGGTGGCCGATGTCAATCCATTTCAATACGTCCTTACCAGACGTATCATAGGTGGGAAATATAATAAATGGTTTGTCAATTCACAAGAATTTGATCTCGATTTCGCTTCTGTGAAATCCAGGAAATCACTAGTCTTCGCGGAGTTAATGTCTGACTTTCCTCGATTAGATGAGGATGTTATCCATGTTGATTTGTTTATGGATGAACACATTTTCCTTGTCTCATCATCCAACCCATAGTATGGAGACACCGTTCTCTATCTTCAAACCTTGAATTTCCCTCATCATCTCTCGCGAGATGACTGACGATGTGTACGATACCAAGATGAGAATTACACTATCGTCAATGACACTTTGTATCACTGAGGAATAGAAAATATCCTGCGTCATTGTTTAACTCACGAGGAAGTTGATTCAGTCCTAAACGATTGCCATAGTGGGGCTTGTGGTGGTCATGTATCCGGGCTTGCAACAACCCAGAAAATTTTTTGAGTTGGTTGTTTTCGGCCATCTATCTTTAAATATTTTATTGAATTTGTTAAGAAGTGTCACCCCTACCAAATGTTCACTCGGAAAATGCACTCGCATTGAGCCCCTCTTCACCCAGTCATTACCATCGATCCCTTCACCAATTGGGGGGTGGACTTCATGGATTGCAACCCAACTTCGAATGGGGGGAGTCAACACATTATCATGGTCATTGACTACTTTAATAAGTGGGCCAAGGCCATGACTACAGTTAAATATGATGGGAAGAATACTGCCTTCTTCATATTCAATCAAATTATTGCCCGGTTTGGTATCCCAAGTGAGATTGTCACTGATCATGGTAGTCACTTTCATAATGAAATGATGGAAGATATAGAATCTAAGTTGGGGTTTAAACATGGTCATTCTTCCCCTTACTACCCCCAGGAAAATGGACAAGTAGAGGCTGTCAACAAGTCTCTCAAGACCATTTTGTAGAAAACTGTCGGTGCGAGTAATTTTGATGGGCACATTATGCTATATCCCGCACTTTGGGCATACTGAACCTTGGTCAAGACTACTACCAGATTTTCCCCTTTCCAGTTATTACATGGTGTGGATTCAATATTACCTATTGAATTCGAAATCCCTTCTCTTAAGTTGGATGTCGCGCTCCTACCTGACACTTCTGATCTCGAGCGATGCCTTGTACACCTAGAGAGTCTTGATGAGCAGCATCGAGACACCTCTACGACTATCGAGGTGAACAAAAGACGTGTTAAGGTCCAATATGATAAGTCTTTCTATCCTTGGTTTTATGATGAGGGTGACTTGGTCCACTTATATGATCAAGCCAAATAACCATTGGGGGAAGGCAAGTTTAAACCCATGTGGCACGATCCTTATATCGCGTGATGTGTCTTAGAAAAAGGATCCTATGAATTAGAAGATTATGAAGGGAATATGTTGGGCAAGCCTAGGAATGGGCTCTACTTGAAAATATATTACGCTTGAGCCCCAATCTTGGGTGGAACACTTTGTATACTAATTTAATTTAGTGTATATATCTTTTCCCTTTCTTTTCGTCTTCAACTTGCTTATAGATTTTTCCCTTGGTTGGCAGATGTCAACGGAGTCTTCGGTCTACTTAGGATTCGCAGATGGAGCTAGTCATCATACATGGAACTTGGCTTCCACTGCTTGGGTGGTTTACTCACCTGAGGGTCTAGTAGTGTCTTCAGGTGGCATATGCTTAGGGCCATCCACGAATAATGTAGCTGAATATAGCGTAGTTATATAAATTTTGCGTGATGATATCTCACATGGTATTCGCTCTTTATAGATTCTCCTGGATTCCAATTTATTAGTATGTCAGTTGAATGGCAGTTACTGTGTGCGTGATCCTACTTTAATCTGATGATTCCTATGGGTACGTCTTTTAGAATGACAGTTTGATTTTATTACTTATTATCACATACCTAGGAGTTCTAATTATGTATTTGATGCTTATGCTAATTTATTTTTAGATTGGCATTTTTCACATAACTAAAGCAAAGAAAACCATCTCATCAATATATACATTGTAATATAAGTAAATCCAAATATCTTTGTTTTATATATATTTCAAAAAATATTATGGTTATAGTACAAAATTGGGGCTAACACCCTCAATACACATATACAGTCGATAATACAAGATCCATTGTTATAACCCTAAATTGCACTATCCCTGCTTACCTGGCATCAGGCCTACTCATTGCCTTTCCTTGCCAAAACCATGCTGAATAGACTCTTCAAAAACCTCCTAAATCAAGTAACCCATGCCCTAACCTAGCACTGGGTGCGTTGGGACACTGGCAGGCCTTCTGCAGCACGCGGGTGAACGCTGGTTGGCCCACTACAGCCCGCGTTTACCTAACAAAGAAAAAAATCAGGAAAGTTTCTACCAGGACGAAGAGCTTTTTGTCAGTTAACTAGAACTCCCAGCCATGCATGGCCGAGAGTTCGCCTAAAACCCTAGCTCCTTCTAGCCTATAAAAGGAGGGGTAGGGGTACTATTCAA
>JZKD02S2390816.1:309996-323924 GCA_000966675.3 Picea glauca | reverse complement strand
CCTGATTCCTGATTCCTGGGCTCACTCATTCAGCATATCAGTACAGATTGGTAAAGAATTGGTAATTTATTTCGGCCATCAGATGCTCTTCTGACCTCACACATTAGGGGGCATCCGTTATAACCCTAAATTGCACTATCCCTGCTTACCTGGCATCAGGCCTACTCATTGCCTTTCCTTGCCAAAACCATGCTGAACAGACTCTTCAAAAACCTCCTAAATCAAGTAACCCGCGCCCTAACCTAGCACTGGGCATGTTGGGACGCTGGCAGCCCTTCTGCAGCACGTGGGTGAATGCTGGCTGGCCCACTACAGCCCACGTTTACCTAACAAAGCAAAAAATTAGGAAAGTTTCCACCGGGACGAAGAGCTTTTTGTCAGTTAACTAGAACTCCCAGCCATGCATGGCTGAGAGTTCGCCTAAAACCCTAGATCCTTCTAGCCTATAAAAGGAGGGGTAGGGGTACTATTCAAAGGAGGAAAAATCATAGCAAAGAAACTCTACCAAATTGCCAAGTCCTTTTTGTCCCAACCCTTTAGCCTTGCCTCAAGCTTTAGGAGAAATTCATGCAACAGCAGTTGGAGGACAAAAGAAGAGGAGGAGCCCAGGATTAGGATCGAGGAACGGTGGCCAGTCTCTAAAATCATTGTAAGTTGATTCATATTGAGATTAATGAAAAATATGCTTTTCCCATCCCAAACACATGAGTCTCATCTATGTTATTTGATTTATGTTTTATCTCTAACCCTCTAGTAGATCAGTAGCATGCATGCGTAGTTTTGTCTTGATTGCAGGAAGCTTTGTGGAAGGAGCAGCAGCAGCAAGGGGATAAAAGCTCAACAGAGGATCTACTTCAACCATCGATAAAAAGGTTAGTTGATTCCTCCCATGTTTGCTTGAGAAAAGGGGTTTTAGATTTGGGTAGAAGGTTAAAAGTAAGCTTAAGAAGGGTCATGATCTGCATGCAAGTTTAAAGCCCTAGCTTGCTAGTCCGTAGGGTAGAATACCCCACAACATCCATGACATCTACACTTGTGGAACTGAATGTGTGTCATGATAACAAAATATGACATTTGAGAGATGCTGAAAGAGTCACACCCAAGATTTGGGCACACCAACCACTTGCCGTTGCATGGCCTCTGACAGATCCTCTACCTAAACTATCAGAATCTTATGAGTCAAACGAGACAGGTTTCCCTGCACATTTTGAAGGAATATCTCAGCTTCTCCTCCCTCTACCTCATCTCCCCAGTACCTCTGACGATGTCGGGGAATCCCGTTTGGTCATCGTGGACCCATGTCTGCATCACACAAGTGTCTAGTTAGTACTTAAGCATCATCCAAAAATATTTTTGTTTCACTAAACAAAAATACAAAAAAAACTAAAATATTTAAAAACATTTGACATATCTATGTCCCCATAGGCGGCGCCTAGTGGGAGTGGCATGTCAGGGTCCCCTCTAAAGTTGATCCCTGCATAGGGGTAGTCATCTAGAGCAATGACCTGTCGCCTCCACCAATAGAATAAATCCTTGTTGTAGGGTGTGGGCACCCTACCTCCCCCCTGTCGTCTCATTACCTCAGTCTATCATGCCATGGATGGATCATGAGGTCCTCTCAGAAGAATCTTGACTCTAGGTCCCAAACCTGGAACCCGCTCGAAGAAAAATTTGCATAAGATAGAGGCAAACCCGAAGTTCCTCTTGCTACCCTATTTGCAATCTGTCAACTAGCTCTTCATATTAGCCAGTAGTGAGGTACACCAATCATATATTGTGGGTCTCAAGCACTCTACAACATAGAACATGAGTGGCCTTGATTCCTAGTGTAGCGAAGCTAATCCTATGATCCTGGTCAACACAAGGACAACAATCTTGAGGATAAGATTGTTTATCACTCCGATGGGGAATTGACTCCCGACCTTCGGGGTCCCTACTACACAGTGAGCATCTATGTACTCCTCTATTTTCATACTGCTCCTAGTTCCCCGGGATTTGAGGTTCCCCAGGATTTGAGGTTCACCACCTCACCCCAGCATGATAACCCAGTCAAAAATTATATATCCTCGACTTCAATCCTTAATGGTTTCCCATCAAGGTTGAATCTTTCATTGTCAGGATCCCAGTAATCCACAAGCATCTCAAGAAACCTCAACTGGACCCTCATCCCTTTGAGTGCCCAAAATTTATACAATCCACATCTTTTTAATGCCATTTTGGCCCCCGGATATCTTTCCACAATAGAATCTACCTCCTAGTGTTCCCTTTCCCTCCATTCTAGCACCATCCTACCAAATAAAAGTCAATTTTTTGAGTTATCAACCATAGAAAACATTCATTACGGACTTGTACACAGGATGTTGCATTTACAGTCACGTATAGGGCTGAGTACACGTGCCATGTTTTTTACACAGTTGTGTATAACCTCACATATGATGGAATATCTAGCAATACTAAGAGGGGGGGGTGAATCAATATTGCCTTATTTTTCTCATTAATTCCTTCAATATTAAGCACAGACATTAATTATTTGTTTTCCCTTGACCAATCTTTGTGGATACTTGGTCAAGTTTGACCTATTTTGGGACTTCGACAGCCTGTCAAAGACGGAGTGCAGAACAAAGTGGAGATCGTGAGATCTCGGGTCCCTTTTGGGTCCTTTTTGGGTTTTTGGGATTATGTAATGGGATGGGATGTCAACCATGGGATTTTCCCTTGTTTAGGTAACTTTTGTATGTATAAATAGATATCTAGGTGATGTAAGAAGTGGGGAGATGGATTAGTGCTAGGAGTCGATCTATGTGATCGTGGTTGTAAGTTGCTAAGTGCAAGAAAGGATTGTAAATGATTTTTGTGTATTGTGTGAGACTTGAAAATCTTAGTGCAAGTGGTTGTAACAGATTGTGGAAAGCTTTGTGTTGTAATGCAAGGAAGGAGGATCTAGCGAGGTGTGCAGATCCCATGTCCTCTGTGAAGTGGGAATTAGATGCTTTGTGCTTATAAGAGACTTGACTGAAGATAATAAAGAAGAAGAGTTGGTGGACGTAGCCCCAAGGTGGGGTTGAACCACGTAAATATTGTGTTGTTCTACTTTATGCTTTGTCTTGATATGTTTATGTCTACTTTTGCTTAGTTCTTTGATATAGATAATTGTTAGATAGATCTAATCTTAATTTGTTCTTATTTATACAAATGAATGCTAGATCTAATCTATGTGCATTTGCTTAGTGCTTGAATCTGTTAGATATGGTATGTTTCTTGATGCTAAGTGATAGATCTAGTTGAATATTGCGATACTCTGTTTTCATTTGCGAAGTGTATATTGGTTTAATACTCATGAACTGTAACTGCTAAGTGCTATGTTAAGTATTGTAATCATAGATATGTGTCCTAGTTAAGGTTATAGACACTTGAGTCTTGTAACCACCCCTACCTCTACCTTGGTTGAGACTTCATCTGCTTCGCAGGTGTTTCTGAAAGGGCTGGTAGTTAGGGTTTTGTTGGTGTGCTCTTGAGCATTGAACCCTGGGTTTTCCCCTATGCCAACAAATGGTTCTGTTGCCAAGACCTGAAACTTTGATTGCTGGGAACTGAGAAAGAAGAAGCTTTTTGCAAAGATCCATCCTGAAACTATGAAATCTATGTGCGTATATCTATCGCTCCAGTGCGTAGCACTCTACTTCGTTTAAAAATCTCTGTGCTAAAGAAAATAAGTCTGATCGGAAGAAAAGAGGTAAGATCTGAAATCTTTGTACTCTGAGAAAGGTAAAAGTGAAATTTTTTTAGGTGAGATTTGAAAGCTCTGTGCTCTGATAAAGGTAAGAATAGTGGAAAATTTCTAGATCTGAATGCTTTGTGCTCTGTAGAAGTAATATTAGTGAAATTTTTGTTTCCAAAGCATGAATCTAGGTATATTTGATATATTTTGTCCTAGCTTGAAAACTAGGGAACTGATAGATGAAAGAAGAGCTGATATGAGTAGATCTTATAAGAATAGTGAAAGATATGTTATATCTATGCATAGAAAGGGTATTTGGACTCATAAGTGTATGCAGGATCCTAGAAAGAATTTTTTGCAGGTTAGCTACTATGATCCTAGTGCGCAGTGCAAGAAAGGTTGGGGATCATTTAAAACAAAGAGAGGACTAACCCTCTATTACAGTTGCAAAAAACCAAGACATCTTGCTAAGGAATGCCTTGGAAGAAGACCTAGTTGTGTCTGTTGTAAATCTATGGATCATGAAGTATTGGATTGCCTGAGAATGATTGCTAATCTTGAAAGAATGAATCTGAACTAGGAAAACCCTAAGGCAGATCCAAAAATAGTAGAACCCCAGAAAGAATCAGAGAAAGTATTGTTATAGATGAAATAAACCCTGAATGACCATCGACGTGACAATTTACCAGAGATCTTCAAAGAGAAAGAGAAAATAGAAGTAAGAATAGGAGACCTTGACATTGAATGTGTTCTAGATGAGGAAACACGGGTGAATATCATGACAGAGAGAACTTGGGAAATTTTAGGAAAGCCTGCTATGATTCCTTCCTTGGGAGGAATAGGGTTATTCAGAGGAAAACTGGTGAACCTATGTGGAAGGCTCACTCAAATACCTATGAGCGCAAATGGAACTTCGATAGAAGAATATTTTGAGATTATTAGATTTATTGAGGACAACGCATCATTTCCATCTTTGTTAGGAAAGACCTGGATTGAGAAAGACTAGACCCAAAGGAAAGAAGAAGAGGAAGCCTTGGCATAGAAGAAGCAAGAATTAAGAGATTTCATGGCTAAGAGGATCGCACATTTGATTGAATAATAGGAGAATAGATCGAAGCTACTTAACACTAGGGGATCGGATGTCAAAGATGCAAGAGAATTAGAGGACTCACAGAATATTGAAGTCCCTATTCCAGATGAAGAAAAACAGTTACTCTTGTAACTTAGGAAAGGATTTCAACAACGCGAAGTCACCGTATCAAAAGAAGAGAAAAATCAGAATGAGAAGAGGAATCCAGAAACTCAGATTGCAGGGAAAAAGGCTAGGAAGCTCATGAAGAAGAAAGAGAAGCTAGAAAAGTTACAGAAATTTCCAGAGGGAACTTCGCAGAAATAAATTTGCATAATTGGAGCTTCATCGGGATATCAGAACAGTGACACATGGCACTTTGCCATGGCGAAGCAATATAGTCATTGGGGATGATATATCCATTCGACTTCTGCCTCGAACTGATAAAAAGGCATTTATGGTTCACCACCAGAACGTTGGACCACACCATAATGGATAGAACAAGAGTTAATGAGACCTCATACCCATTGCAAGAAAACCATTACCGAGTTGCCTATTTATCCTATTGTGCCATGCACGGAGAACACTTTTTCTAACCGAGAGTTTGAAGCCTACAGACTAAGTGAATTGTATACAGTGATCATCACCTTGCTGCCATCTATTTCATTATAGTATATGAATTAATCGTGAACCCAATATCCGTAAACCCAATTGCGTATGTCCGACGAGCTCACCGTAGTTGAAGAATCAGTGACAGAAGTACTCATCGACCTGATGAATGAAAGAGTCATGTCGAAGAGAGGATTTTCTACAGGTGTACAAGCATCATCTACGAGAGGAGTGCAAGCCTCCTCATCGACTGCTCGAGATGGACCATCCCAACCAGTAGATGAAAAGTGAACTAAGCACAAGGATGATCTCGTGAATGATAAATTAATCCCAAGAATATTACTCACATATCTACCACCTCTGAGCAGTGAAATAAATTGAGACAATGTGCCTATAGACTTCGAGTACGCCTTAGTCACTACATACCTCTCAAAAGGAGTACATGCAGTTCGCAAAAACCAAGATAAGATTGTAGCGTTGAAGTTTAGTGACTTCAACCTCAAAGACAGGAAGGTCTATAGCATGCTCGCCCCACATAAGTACCTGACCAGAACAAAAGGAAAGAATTCAAAGATCATCCCTCAATAGTGGACTATGGAACTCACGCGGTCCACCCTGCTGAACATTATGAATATTCCTCACTTTGGACGACACTAGGAGGTGAATGCATGTGTCAAGTTGATTCTATCTTGTTACCATGGGGGTTATTTATGGTTAAAACACCGTATCACATTGGATCCAGCATTGATCAACCGGATCATAGGGCTGAGTATGCAAGGCTCCGACCCATAGGATTTTTACCCTGGAAATACCATAGATAGAGCACTAGCACAAAGGATCAAATAGACTTACGATGATTTTGAGAAGGGCATACGAGGTTATAAAGTAGCTTCTATCCAGAGTGGTGTAGTGTGCCTCACCTGTCAATTGATCATAGATAAGTTACTATGAAAGAATCGACCCACCCAAGTCACTGGTTTTGTAGTTGACCTCGCAGGGAAGTGCACAGAAGGACTATAAATGAACTGGGTGAAGTACCTGGTGAACCAATTAGAACTCAACTGCATAGAAGCATAGGACCAAGGATACAAATTTCATTTTAGCTGGCTATTGATCCTGATTGCTTTCATTTTTTGGGAGATGCCGGAAGGAGCGACCTTCCTGGATATCGAGCCCTTTGAACCCCTAGACGTGAAGTTCAGCGCACTATGGTATTCCATTGACATGAATAAGCAATGGAAGTCAAATGTCTTGTTCCACACATACTACAATCAGTTGAAAGTAGTTATCCAGTCCGAGCCTCGTATGACCTCGAATACTTTACATAGGTTTTGATCTTTGATGAAGTTTAGCACAGACTAACACTTTATTTACCTCACAGCATGCGCTGACGAGCACAAGCAACAACTTCAGTCTTACTATAAACTAAAGGAAGAAGATATGGAAGAGATCACTAAGGAATGGTTGGTGAACCTCCTCATTCCAGTAGATCCTGTAGAGATATCTGACGTCAACAGTCCAGAAATTGTGCAGGATACACCTAGACCTAGAAAGACAAAGAAGACTGAAGAAGTTCAAGATTTAGACAATATATTTGTGAGGACCAATTCCATCACATCAGAGCAAGGGGGTGATGGTGAAGAGATCAATGGAACATAAGATGAATAGAATAAAGGCGAGGTAACCTCACCCAAAGAAGAAGTGGAACCCCTAAAGAAAAGGAAGGGGTCACCTTTGAAACCTTCCTCCCAGAAGAATTCGAAAACTCCCATGACCAAGTTGCAAAATACACTGACTCCATATGATTTTAATTTCATCATAGCAGCCCAGAATGATGCTTCTCTAGAAATAGTAGAGAAAAAGGAAGCTAAGAAGGAGGATATGTACAATAGAATCAAAATTGAGCTCTAAGGAGTGCAACAGGCACTATAGTCCATCTGCACAGCTTCCACTGTGCCTCTACCATTGACAACACTAGAAACGGGAGATGAGCTAACTCAACTCCACTGGCTTGCAGATACAGTTGAAGATCACCTTCGACGAGCATAGGAAGAAATAGCACAAGCCACTCAGGCTTTGACACAAGTATAGGGAGTCCTTATAGAGAAACACAGTGCTAGAGAATGGGAAAATATTTCCCTCCAAGCCAAGTTCTATGAAGAAAAAATGCATTTGCAGCAAGGAAAGGAACAGTTGGTCGTCAAGAAACTTGAAGTGAAGGAAGCGGTTAACATAGCACTTTTCTCTGTGACAGCTATAGAAGTAAAGGTCGAAGAGTGAGTTACACAGCAAGTAGCACAACTTGAAGAAGTCATCCGGAAGCTACAACAATGCATTGCAGATTTGGAGCTTCGTGTAGTACCCAAAACCCCTCATGAGATAAGGGACCAAAGAGAAACAATTGCCTGTAGCGTAGTTGATAGACTGAAAGATCTTGCCCTGGAATGCAAGTAGCTGAGTGATCACAGTGCCTCGACATACAAACAACTTGCTAAGAATCCATAATTAAAGACACTGGAGCTGCAGCTCCAAGAAGCGAAGTATCAAGCAGAGACACTACAGGTGTAACTGAAGGCCATGTCACCTATGGAGAGAATGAATCAATCTCAAGAGAAACTCACTATTACACATCAAAATTACTCAGCTGGATAAGTGTCGCATGTTCCTCTCAATTGTCGTAAGTGTCGCATCTTCCTTACAACTTTTGCAAGTGTCGCAAGTTGGTCACAAGTGTCACAAACTATGTTCGAGCATACTGCCATGTCGACGACACTAAGGAGACACTTAGAACACCTCATGTGCTTGATTTGAATAAGAAGAACTGGTTTACTGAAGTCAAATAACTCTTAACACCTGAAGAGAGCTCTGAAACAAAGGTTTTAAGAGGAAGCACTCCCCTATATCAGCCTTAGGAGCGCTGGCACTCCCCTACAAGGCTTCAGGGAGTGTTATAATGCTCCCCTGCCCCCTCTGAAGGAGTGCTACTCATCTTGAAGGTGTTGGCACTTCCCTAAAGCTTACCAGGGAGCGTTGTAGCACTCTGATGCCCCGTTCAAGGGAGCACTACCTAATCTGAGGCAGTGGTTGGCCCGTTGAGGAGAATAAGGGGAGGATCTTTCGAGATTAGGAGGTAGTTGTATTCGAATTCTTGGTTTCATCAAGAGATCCCTGATCTAAGGAGGAAGTTCCCAACTTGTTCTAAGATAACTCAAGAGGTTAAGCTCCTCTTAACCTATATAAGCAGGCTCTATGATGGTGGAAAGGGGGAAGAACTGCTAGCATGAAACCTATGATCTTGGAGGAAACACACAGTCAGCCAGAAGAAGAGTGATCAGTGAAGCTGCTGTTATCCAAGTTGTGGATCTTTCAAGCAAGGGTTAGACGAAGAGGACTCGACGAAGCTGTCGCATTCACATCTGCGATTGTAAGTACTGTTGTCGTTATTCTCATTAATATGACATGCTTGGCCTATTTATTTCTAGTTTGTGTTTGATGTTACATGAAATTATCATCAATTGATAGATCTGTTTTCAAGCTAATATCAATAGAGTAGGAAGTGATCGTATCTTGTTTGTCTGCAGAACTCAGTGAGGAGCAAAGGATTGGAGCGCAACTTGGAGCGTGCAGGGAAAAACGTCGATAAGAAGGTACTTATGTTATCCTTCCTTCTCATGTGTTAGTTTAGATAGATTTGAAAGGAATTTAGTGTCCACATTAAGCATTTTTTTTCTAGAGTTAGGGTCAAGCTCTTAGAGGCGATCTACCTGTCCACAGGGAGATTTTCCTACAACAGAAACTGGCGACTCCACTAGGGAGATAGCCTCAAATTGAAATTTCTTATTTCAATTTCTCCTCATTAACCTTGTTCTACCCCTTGATTGTTTCAAACCTGGTTCACTCCTCTTTTGATTGGTTTCATGAACTGATTGGCTCCCAACCCCATCATAATCAGCATAGTTGTCGAGTTTGAATTCCAATTTTTGGAATTTTTTGACATTTTTGGGAATTTTTTACCCTGGCACCCCTATCCTAGTGTTAATAGAGTGTCATCACTCCCCCATATCCTTACACAGAGCACTATAACTCTCCTTTCCTTTGGCAACAGAGCGCCAGCCCTCTTTTGGCCATAAAGCCTTCCAGAATTGCTTTTTCTGGGTTTTGCCTCTGTGTCTTTTCTGCTAGGTAACCTTGTGAGTCAATGCTTCTTCTCTTTCAGCCTTGACATCTGTCTTTTTGAAGAACGAACATCTTACTATTTGGATTTTGTAGCCTTCTTCACCATTGTTGTTGAGTTTTTCTGTCATTTGGAGTTTGAAGACCCATGCATTGTCTTTCTCTCTGTTTAACTGAGTAAAAACCCTGGTGAAGGTCATCAAAGGCCTACAGACCTCTTCATCTTGATTTTAGTCAAGATCATTGTTCTTCAAATTTTTCTTTTGGGTGTGAAGTTTGTTTTATCTTTGATTGTTTCTTTTCTTTCGCTTTTCATTTTGATTGCAAAAAAAGGGTGTATTGTTTGTATGACTTTTGCTTGTGCTAGTTTGGTTTTCATTCATACAAGAAGATAATTAGCAAGATGAGCATCATGTTGAATTAATCATTATTCATATGCAAACAATAAAAATCATCTTCATGATTGATTGTGCATGTTAGAAGGCATCTCAAAAGTTTTAGCATTGCATTAGGATTTGATTGAGAAAAAGAATTGTTTGAGGACACTCCTTATTCGTGCTTGTTAGTGAAAAGAACTTTCTCTCTCCCTTAGATAGATGTTCATTGAAAAGAAATGACTACTTATCATGCTTGATGCATTTTTGGGACTGATTCATAATTCCATTCATTTCACTTCCATGCACCCCTTTGTGTAAAGAACAACCATAAAATCAACGCTAATTAAAATTTATTTGGAACTTTTTCTTTTCTAGGATCCTCCACCAACAGTAGAATAGGCTTAGTACTTTGGATTAGGCTGTGAGCATAACTCTCCAAAGTTTCTCAAAAAAAACATTAGCATCCTAAGTTAGGGAGAGTCAAATCCAATTATCGTATAAGTCTGCCTGGGATTCCCCTCTCACACAAGGGTTACGCACGAGGTCGCATTTGGGTGAGCTATGGGGACTAACCCTCCGTGGTTTAACTGATTGTGGTGGTCAGATCGTATTATGGGGATCACTTTGAGGTAAATCCACAATTACTGCGTGGAAGCCTTTTAGTTGATTTCAGGCTTGATACCATGCCCGTACATTCAGATCAAACTGTCGACTGTTCCCGCCCAGGGGCTGACTGCGAATTGGTAACCTTAGATACCATAATCTTTAGGGTCTTACACAAGGTAACAGTGACGGGAAGTTTCACTGTACCTGGAGCAGACATTGGTCAAACTCACTCGGGCTCCTTGGAGGGTAAATCCACAATTACTGCGTGGAATATTGCACCAAGGCGTAAGTCTGTTAAGAAGGTCGCCATTGTAACTGTTCCACCCTATCCCCGTCCCTTCTGGACTTGATCATGTGACGTTGGATTTCATCACCAACTAGTATGGTCATCAAAAGAAGGTCCTGTTTTCTTGGTTGTGATTCTTAGATTTTTTTAGCATGTGCTGTTTCTTTTCGTTAGTTGGCCATAGATCTCTTTCGCTGACTCTTCTTCGCCAACATTGACCCTCCACGCCGCTCACAAAGGCTACAGAGACTTCCTCTAGAAAATATGGAAGGACACACCCCTTTACCCCCTCATTCTATGGAGGAATCTCCTCAACAGAGCGAGGTTCAAAATACTACAACTTCCCAAGAAGAAGTTCCCATTCCTTTGGAGAATTTTCGAATTGTTTCAAAATCTCCGGAAGCTTACCGCATTTTGGAGGGATACGAATGACAGATCCTCCACCTGAATTCCGCTGAAGAATTTGTTGTCGTCAATCCTTCTGACATTCCGGCTGGGTCTTCTCAAAACCCTTTAGCCAATGACCCTTTTTGGACCGCAGACGTTGTTCGAAGTCCACCATGCTTGGTGCGAGATCTTTATGGAACAGGGGAAGGTGTCAATGTACCTTTTTCCTACACCGTACCTCCAAAACATTTCACCGGTACCACCACTTTTACAACCACACCACCCGTTGGTCCGAACATATCGTCCATTGGCCCAAGGTCTACTATTCCCCTCCAGACGGCCCATTCTACAATGGTCCCGCACATTCTGACTATCCCCGCCAGTAACGCGGTGGTTAATCAAGACACTCCCTTTTGGATTCAGGGCACTGAATGCTTCCACTGCCACCACTGCCCAAACCACTACCCAAGTTATACCAAGAAATTCCATACCTATCCAACAACCCGGAGGGACTGGACTTGGTGGTCCTAACCCGCTCAGCAGCACCGGTTAGTCATTGACATCTGGCTCTCAAATCCTAGGAACTCTACCTCAAACTAGGGGGCATCCTCCCACCAGAGGACAAATTCCATTCGGGGGGAACCCTCATGCTGGGGGGCACCCTCAATCCAGATTATACCATCAACCACACAGACAAAATGTGTCTATCACACCCAATCCGTGGAACATCCTTTTTCAAGGAAACCCACATTTCTCGACAGGACAAAATGCTCAGACTCCGCAGCAACCCCCTTATGGACAAATTCCAAACCCACCCTATAACCCACAAAACCCATCCGGTTATCCTCCACTCACACATACTTCTCAAAAAATCTCAAATCCTGTGTACCTTGGTCAAAACCAACCTCATATGAGAGGGCCCACTAGTTATAATTATCCACATAACCTGGTATTGGGCCCCACTGGTGTCCCTCTGCCACACCAACATTACCCACAGGTTAACCGACAACTACCTTTTCTAGCTACCCTAGATCTTCCAGACTTGTCTCGGTTAACGAATGATCCTATTTATCATTCTCCGGTTTGGCCAGCTATTCCAGCTAAACTTCCTTCTGATATCCCAAAATTCGACGGAAAGTCTGGAGAAGACCCGAACAACCATGTAATGACTTTCCATTTGTGGTGTTCATCCAACTCCCTCATGGATGATTCGATTCATTTGCGTCTTTTCCAAATAACACTTACGGGTTCCACAGTGAAATGGTATATTGAATTACCACGCGCATCTTTTCACAATTTCAACTCCCTCGCCATGTCCTTCCTCATGCACTTCCAACTACCCATTCGATATGAGATGGGTACTGAACTATTAACCTCCCTTCGTCAGAAAACTTTCGTACACATCTCCGACCGTATTCATGAATGGAGATGACGACGAAGGCTAATCAAAGCGGTCATTCCTGACCAATTGTTAGCGGAATGGTTCACGAAATCATTGTTGCCCCAGATCGCTCGTGATGTTGCCATGGGTGGTGTCATCACCGAGGAAGAAGCCACTGCCCAAGCTCATCACTTAGACTTAGTCTATTCACAATCTGGTAATCTATATGAGTTGATACCGAATGCTACCTGTGCCACTAACGATCCATCCAAACCATCGACTGCTTCCCATGCGGATGGAGTTATTGGCTCCTTCAAAACCCAATCTACTACCTAGTCTATTGGAACGATTCAGCGGCCCACCTCAACGGCTACTCCCAGCTCGACTACACTCTCTTCAACCCCCCCTCAAACTCAGGTCTCTGATGTGAATGTGGTCTAGTCAACCCCTTCACAACAACTTGGGGGCAAGAAGAAAGCGAGAAACAAACCAAAGAAGAACGATAACAACGAACAACCCAAGACCCAACCGAAAACTCCTGCTTCCAGAAAACAACCACAACGAAAACCAAAATGCCCATGTCTCATTTGTGGTGACGATCACTACACTCGAGACTGCCCACATCGTGATGAAGTGGCCAAACTTTTCAAGGGAAATTTGCAACCCGCTGTGCTCACTCAGCCTTTTCCGCAGCAACAATCCTTGGTTGCACAAACCCCCACGCTTAGGGGAAGTTCCAACCAACCCCATGATGAGGCCTCGACAAGTGCCAACATTTACATGTTTAACGGAGTTAATCTAACCACTCGCTCTGCGACATATGACACGCCAGTTAAACCTGATAAGCCGAAGATTGCTAACGGTTCTCCATCAAACCCGCTGCCATCCTCCGTCAATCCTCCGTCTGTTAGCCCTCCATCCGGGCCACTCCATATTGAGAAACCTTCTTTTGAATCCATCTTATGCCCTCCTAAGAGCACCATCTGGAAATCTACCTTCAATCCTAATTCACAGGCTGCCCAAAATTACAACATTGTAGAAGATTTGGCCCAAGCTCCGTGTGCCATGTCCACCTTGGAAGTTCTATAACACTTCCCTAGCCAACGTAGAACACTCTTAGCCACCATCGGCACTTTTGATCCTGAGTCATCAAACAGCCTCACGTTTAATCTAGATGATCATCAACCGCGACTCTCCCACCAGCTAACTTTCCAAATCGATGTTGTTGTTCACAATCAACAAATCCACCGGACTATCCTGGATGAGGGAGCCTCCACCTGTGTCATGTCTCTAGCCTGTTGGAAAGGCTTGAAATCACCTAC
>JZKD02S2390816.1:280546-297332 GCA_000966675.3 Picea glauca | reverse complement strand
GTCTTGATCACCCAAGCATAGCTATGCCTGCCTTGGGTTTTGAAATATGTCATGATATTTGTTGGATGTTTGTGTGCAGCTTCCGTCAGGTTCTTCGAGTCTATACCCTTGCTTGGATGTCTACAAAGTATTTCAGTTATCAGTTGGCATCTTCTAACTTCATACTTTGGGGGGCAATCTATTACACGTCAAAATTACTCAGTTGGATAAGTGTTGCATGTTCCTCTCAATTGTCGTAAGTGTCACATCTTCCTTACAACTTTTGCAAGTGTCACAAGTTGGTCACAAGTGTCACAAACGATGTTCGAGCATACTGCCATGCCGACGAAACTAAGGAGACACTTAGAACACCTCATGTGCTTGATTTGAAGAAGAAGAACTGGTTTACTGAAGTCAAATAACTCTTAACACCTGAAGAGAGCTCTGAAACAAAGGTTTTAAGGGGAAGCGCTCCCCTATATCAGCCTTAGGAGCACTAGCGCTCCCCTACAAGGCTTCAGGGAGCGTTATAATGCTCCCCTACCCCCTTTGAAGGAGCGCTACTCATCTTGAAGGTGTTGGCGCTTCCCTAAAGATTACCAGGGAGCGCTGTAGCGCTCTGATGCCCCTTCTAAGGGAGTGCTGCCTAATCTGAGGCAGTGGTTGGCTCTTTAAAGAGAATAAGGGGAGGATCTTTCAAGATTGGGAGGTAGTTGTATTCGAATTCTTGGTTTCATCAAGAGATCCCTGATCTAAGGAGGAAGTTCCCAACTTGTTCTAAAGATAACTCAAGAGTTTAAGCTCCTCTTAACCTATATAAGTAGGCTTTATGATGGTGGAAAGGGGGAAGAACTGCTAGCATGAAACCTATGATCTTGGAGGAAACACACAGTCAGCCAAAAGAAGAGTGATCAGTGAAGTTGTTGTTATCCAAGTTGTGGATCTTTCAGGCAAGGGTTAGATGAAGAGGACTCAACGAAGCTGTCGCATTCACATCTACGATTGTAAGTACTATTGTCATTATTCTCATTAATATGACACACTTGGCCTATTTCTTTCTAGTTTGTGTCTGATGTTACATGAACTTATCATCAATTGATAGATCTGTTTTCAAGCTAATATCAATAGAGTATGAAGTGTTCATATCTTGTTTGTCTGCAAAACTCAGTGAGGAGCAAAGGATTGGAGTGCAACTCGGATCGTGCAGGGAAAAACGTCGATAAGAAGGTACTTTTTTTATCCTTCCTTCTAATGTGTTAGTTTAGATAGATTTGAAAGGAAGTCAGTGTCCACGTTAAGCATTTTCTGTCTAGAGTTAGGGTCAAGCTCTTAGAGGCGATCTACCTGTCCGCAGGGAGATTTTCCTACAACACTCACTGCCCAACAACAGATCCATATGATTCAAAGAAAATTTATGGAAGTAACTCAAAAAATTAAACCTATACAAGATAAGGCCCATTAGCTTTTTACAGAAGTAGAAGGCCAAGGAGAAGAACTAGAGCAAGTTGTCACTACAACAGAACAATGCCTAGAAGGACCTATAAATGACACACACATCCAAGAGTTCACTGAGAAAGAGGTTGTAGCACAACAGTAGGTTGAAACAGCTCGAGCCAAAGAAAACCATCTCATCAATATACACATTGTAATATAAGTAAAGACAAATATCCTTGTTTTATATATATTTCAAAAATATGATGTTTATAGTACAAAATTGGGGCTAACACCCTCAATACACATATACAGTCGATAATACAAGATCCACGACATCTACACCTATGGCACTGGATGTGTGTCATGATAAAAAAATACGACATTTGTGAGATGTTGAAAGAGTCGCACCCAAGCTCTGGGCACACCAACCACTTGTTGTTGCATGGCTTCCAGCAGATCCTCTACCTGAACCATCAGAATCCTATGATTCAAACGAGACAAGTTGCCCTGCACATTTTGAAGGAATCTCTTAGATTTTCCTCCCTCTACCTCATCTCTCCAGTGCCTCCGACGATGTCGGGGAATCCTGTCCGATCGTCGCGGACCCACGTCTGCGTCACACATGTGTCTAGTTAGTACTTAAGAATCATCCAAAAATATTTTTGCTTCACTATACAAACTTTATACAAGCCACATCTTTTCAATGCCATTTTGGCCCCCAGATCTCTATCCACAACAACATATACCTCCTCATGCTCCCTTTCCCTCCATTCTAGCACCATCCTTCCAAATAAAAGTCAATTTTTTGAGTTAGCAACCATAGAAAACATTAATTACGGACTTGTACACAGGTTGTTGCATTTACAATCGCATATA
Source organism: Picea glauca (assembly GCA_000966675.3). Taxonomy (NCBI): domain Eukaryota; kingdom Viridiplantae; phylum Streptophyta; class Pinopsida; order Pinales; family Pinaceae; genus Picea; species Picea glauca. Next base: position 295,043 of record JZKD02S2390816.1, on the reverse strand, counting down.
GGGCTGAGTACACGTACCATGTATTTTACAAAGTCGTGTATAACCTCACGTATGATGGAATATCCAATAATACTGAGAGGGGGGGGGTGAATCAGTATTGCCTTCTTTTTATCATTAATTCCTTCAATATTAAGGACACACATTAATTATTTGTTGGCCCTCTACCAAGTTTTTTGGATACTTGGTCAAGTTTGAACTATTTTGGGACTTCGACAGCCTGTCGAAGATGGAGCACATGACAAAGAGGAGATTGCAAGATCTCAGGCCCCTTTTGGGTCCTTTTTGGGTTTTGGGAATTATGTAATGGGATGGGAGGTTGGCCATGGGATTTTCCCTTGTTTAGGAACTTTTGTATGTATAAATAGATATCTAGGCGATGTAAGAAGTGGGGAGATGGCTTAGTGCTAGGATTCTATCTATGTGATCATGGTTGTAAATTTCTAATTGAAATAAAGGATTGTAAAGGCTTTGTGCGTATTGTGCGAGACTTGTAGATCTCAATGCAAGTGGTTGTAACAGATTGTGGAAAGCTTTGTGTTGTAATGCAAGGAAGGAGGATCTAACAAGGTGCGCAGATCCCATGTCCTCTGCAAAGTGGGAATTGGATGCTCTGTGCCTGTAAGAGACTTGACTGAAGATAATAAAGAAGAAGAGTTGTTGGATGTAGCCTCAGGGTGGGGTTGAACCACATAAATTCTTTGTTGTTCTATTTTGTGCTTCGTCTTGATATGTTTATGTCTTCTTTTGCTTAGTGATTTGATATAGATAACTGTTAGATAGATATGATCTTAATTTTTTCTTATTTATATGAATGAATGCTAGATCTAATCTATGTGCATTTGCTTAGTGCTTGAATCTATTAGATCTGGCTTGTTTCTTAATGCTAGGTGCTAGATATGGTTGAATACTGTGATACTATGTTTTCATCTGCGAAGTGTATATTGTTTTAATACTCATGAAATGTAACTTCTAAGTGCTTTGTTAAGTATTTTTATCACATGTATGTGTCCCATCTAAGTTTACAGACACTTGATTCTTATAACCACCCTTGCCTCTACCTCGGGTGAGACTTCATCTGCTTCACAAGTGTTGCTGAAAGGGTTGGTAGTTAGGGATTTGTTGGTGCACTCTTGAGCATTGAACCCTGGGTCTTCCTTGTGCCAACATTATTCAATTAAGAAATATATGATGAACAACAAACCCTTATGAACACAATATTTTATCGTGGAACCTAACAGGGAAAACCACCAACACTTCTCTATTAACTGCAAAATTCCTTTCCTTACAAGTTACATAGAAGGAAGATGTTCTTCCTCTTCGATCAACACCAACTGATAAGTATGCACCCACACCCTTGTTCACCAACACCAACTAGTAGGAGGCTTTGATCCCTTGTTTAGTCAGCTAAAACTAACAAGGAAGCACCAACTCCCTCTATTCACCAGCACCAACTGATAGGAGGCTTCGACCCCTTGTTTAGTCACCTACAACTGACAAGCACCAACTCCCTTTGCTCACCAACACCAACTGGTAGGAGGCTACAACCCCCTATTTAGTTAGTTACAACTGAAAAGGAAGCACCTACTCCCCTGTAGGCTCCAACCTGCACTTGCACTTTTCTCTTCATTGAATTTGACTCATGCAACCATTGTTGTACATTCTAATTGTCTGTTGCAACCTCTGCTTATATGGTTATCTTGTTATCTGCAGTCAAACTTCATATTTTTCTTTCTGGCTTCTGTCATTTAATCTTCAATGAATCTACTGGAGTTTCAACAAAGGTCCTCTATATCAAATTGCATAACTACAACTCTGTCTTCTTCTGTTCTTGATCTTCAATAATACATTGACAGGCCCATTAGAACCAATAGTTCTTCTTCTTAAACTCTGTTTCTATTTTGATATTCTAATATGAACTCAAGAGACCCTTCTTCACACCACTCTTTCTCATTTATATATTCTTCAAAATGGTGTGAGTGTGAAACATTGAGTCCCTTCGTTTGGAATATCGCACCTCTTTGTTTAACTTAACCATAATCACTGTTTATTATTCTTAGCGTGAAGGATTTTCATAAATTTATCATAGATATGGATCAATTTCATCTTTTAATTCGATCCCAAATCTCTGCAATTATTGCATAAACCGAGTTCTGCAGAGGCACTTTCTTCAAACCATTACATGTAATCGATAATGAAAAACCATGGGTTTATCAACTTTAGTGATGTATTACCTTTTGCTGCTATATCTCTTATTCCATATGACCAATGGCGGTGACCAGACACTAGGTGAAGCGAGTGCTTGAGAACTTATCAAAATCAACAGTCACGATTTAATCTCTCAATAAGATGGATGACTATCAAGACTTTGGGACTTCGGGACTTGCAACATTTCAAATCTTCCAAATAAGGTTTCATCGAACAGATCAAACGGTTTACGTTTATTTCACAGAAACAGATCAATCATCAAACTTTATCCTTACACAGCTTAATCTGATAGCTTGGAATTAATCAAGCATTGAGATGAATGGCCATTATTTACTTCGGGACTTCGGCTATTCTACTTAGGCTATCCTTCCACTTTTCTATATCAATGGTCGAGAACACTCTCGAAGTGTTCCTACAGATCAGATGACTTATGTGCACTTCATAACTTTGTCCTACAGGACTTAGGAGTTTCAGATAATCATTGCTCCATTTTCCTCTGGAGTGATTACCTATTGAATAAGTCATAAAATGGTGGAGACTGCTTGGTGTCGGTTAACACTCCCACTTACACTATCCTTCCACTATACTAGATCAACAACTGAGAATGCTCCTGAAGTGTCCTTCATATCGAACGACTCATGTCCACTTCGGGATTTTGTCCTTTGGGACCATATTTTTTGTCATTTGTTTGTGGTGAAACTCCCGAAGTAAATCTCCCGGAGTGACGTAACTTACTGACGTCATTTTTTGACATGGCATGGACCGATTGGCAGCTACGTGTCACTCAAATTTGTGATTTACACGTACCTGAACTGCTGATTTCATCTTGACACTTGTCACTATCTAACTGTTCCATGTGTCCTTGCTGACGTGGTCTATCACATGTCCTTACTGACATGGCCTACTGATGTGGTCTGCCAAAGGCCCTTCCTGACGTGGTCTGTTGATGTAGATCTCCCAATTTTACACACATTCAACTCGATCTAATAGTCAGAACAGTACCCAAAATGTATCTCATATCAATGGTTGAGAGTTACTTTAGATTTTCAGATTTCGGGACTTCAGGTAATTCGATATATTGAATTCACAATTCTTCAAAAGTGAGATTCCTGAATGGTAACCATCTCACATCTTTTAACCTGAAATAAATGGTGCTCATTTGATAAATGTCTTATATCAATGACTCTATCTATCTGCGATGTTGCTTTGCTTTGGTTTAAATCCAACGGCCCTTGAGAATTCAGATGGGAATTCAGATATTCGAATTCTCAGCCCTTTTTCCACACTTATCCTATCCTTCCACTTAATTTGATCCAACGGTCGATGTGGATTGTGGAACCATAACTTGCTTGTGGTTTATCCTGTCGCCCAAACTCCGCAATCAAATTTGCATGATTTTTTATGGATCAAACACAGTTGTTGATCTATGAATATATAAGATCTGACGGTCCTGACTAATTACGGGATTGGAAATAACATGTTATTTAATTTTCCTTTCATTCTCTGCAATCTATCCCTATCGTTGATCCGGTGCTTTCGTATTCGAAGGTCATGACTTAATCTGATTTAATCTAATCGTTTATTGGATCAACCATAGTCATCGATCTTTGGGTCGATGGGATCTGACGATTTAGACTCATTATGGGATTGGAACTAGAGTGTTGTTTAATTCTCCTTTCACTCTCTGCAATTCATCCCTGCCGTTGATCTGGCACATGTGTATCAACGGTCTTGATTTGATCTTATCATTGACCAATCCTCCAATGGTCCTTAAGCCCACAGTCACTCATATGACCGACGTAAAATGTATATATAGAAATATGTTTTCAACTAACGATCAAGATCCTTCGTCATCATATCGACAGTTATTTTCGCCTTGACCAAAAGGTAGGGGGCCTGACAGGTCGTCTCGGGCTCTAGGTTTGTGAGCTTCTCATGTAGTCCAAACACCTAGAGCCCCCACCATACCCTTGCACTATGCGTCGATAAGATATGGACATTTTTGTGTATATTAACCTACATAATATTTTGCGTACTTCCAATGTGGGATAAATCTCATTACATGAGATGATCAACACCGTCAATTTCTTGATCGGACAGCTGCTGAGGCTTCTCACCTTTTCCTGTGCATTGATCGACTTCTCAGCCTTTCCATTAATCCCGACGACATTTCTCATCTTATGAGATTGAATATTTGCATGCTTTAATATGAGCTTCATGTGTGCCATCTCTTTTGAGCTTCTAATATTCATTCTCTAATCCTCCCGAGCTTAATCTCTGCATACTGTCATACTATTTGACATTTTTAATTATTATGCTAGCTGGTATATTGTTGATAGCAATGAAAATTAATCATAACAACTTATCATCACATCAATGACATTAACTGTTGACATCAATGATAATATATTAATGACAATATGTCCAACAATCTCCCCCTTTGTCATTGATGGCAACACACCAACTTCATACTCAATCTCCCCCTCTGATGATGCTTCTCTCCTCTGAAGTTACTCTCCCCCTTTGACATCAATGAAAAAGGGTTTCTCCTCCTATGATCTATCTTTCTATATGCTACTAATCAATATCTAAACTTTTGTAACTCCCCCTGCAATCATGCTCTTCCTGTCATAACTGAATAACTCCCCCTGTCATTCTTCTCTCTCTACCTCTGACAGTTCTCCCCCTTTGTTTATAAAAAGGGTATCTCTTCCTTACAAGGTCTCTCCTCTTGTTATCTCTACAGGATATCATGTATATCATTGTTTACATCATAATGTTGTTGTTGTGGATACCACTGTCCTACTAGAATACTACGCAATTTTAGCTCATATTTTTCAAACAAACCTTGGATATGTCCACTGATTCTCATCGATCTCTAGCCATGATATCAATTGTTTTTATACCATCCACCTTGACATCTGCACTCTCAATAATCTTATTTAACCTAATATTTTAGCATCTTCATGCTTTCTTGGTAGAAGAATATCTAGGAAAGATACCTTCATCATATCTAGTATCAATTTTTTCGACATTCTCATCAAGCCTTTTGATGTAACCCTTACATCCAAAGACCTTGAACTATTTTACCGAAGGAGCTCTTCCAAACCAGGGTTCATAAGGAGTTTTACTACTATTAATATTGAGTTGGCCTCTGTTCAATATGTATACTGATGTGGTTACAACTTCCATCCAATATCCATAAGATAATTTTTCTTCATTGGGCATATTCCTTGCAACTTCCTGGACAAAGATCCCTTTTTTTTTAATTTTTCTTTGAGAGGGAGTTTCAGTGTGCCATTAAAATAGGATTAAAATATTTATGAGATAATCATCACTCAATTCTTCTTGTTGTTCTATTGTTGGAGGTTCATCATGAACGTCATTATTATGTGCACCAAAAGATTCTATATCCTTGTTTTGAGAATATTCCTTATTAGAAGTTTCATCCTCCAAACTCCTATTATTAACTTCATCAATTTCAAGAGCAATATTTTCCTCATCTTTCTTGTTTGGTACTTCAGATTTTCTTTTCCACGTCTTCTTATTTACTCTTCTTTTCAAATTGTGTAAAGCATTTCTTATTGACTGTCTTCTTGAGTTCCAACAATCATGGGCTTTGTCACCATATCCACCACAATTGTAGCATCTCATAGTGTAACATTGTGTAGCAATATGTCCAACAAGATTGCAGTTCCAACATATTATATTGTTGTTGAACCTATGAATTTGTTTTCTTCCATGATTCCTACAATCCAAGGCTTTATGACCATATTCATTACAAGAAAAACAATAACCATTAAAAACACTTGCATACTTCCTTTGTTTAATCCATGAAGGTGTCTCTCTTCTAAACTTACTTTTAGGTGTATGAGTGGCTTCATGATGTCTTCCTTGATCTGATCTTCTAAATATTGTAGTGTTGATTTGATTCTTTGAACATGAAGGACTTGTGTCATACCTTCTTTCACTTTTTATAAATGAAATACTTGCATCAGACTTGTCTTCACCCTTTACAAATGAAGGACTTGCATCAGGTTTCTTGGAATTAGTGATTTCTTCCTTGTTGTATCCAAGACCGAAATTTTTCATTTGGTGATCTCTAACTATCCAAGATCTCATCTAAGTTCATAGAGTTATTCAAGAACTTGAATTGGGTGTTTTAATTCCCAAACTTCTTTCTAAGATTCACAAATTCTGCTTCCAGCTTATGACATGATTCTTCCCTTTTGTTCAACTGGTTCCTCACTACCTCCTCTCTTCTTTTGGCTTCTTCAAGTTGGGTCTTCAGATTGACATTGCTTTCTCTTAGTTCTTTTAGATCTGCAAGGTTTATGCTAAGTTCATCATCTTCCTTCTTTTCTTCTTTTACTTGATTGATTTAATTCTTCAATTTCTTAATCTCCTCTTCTTTTTCTACTAGCTGAAAATTTTGCTCAGATATGACCTTTTCATTGTCTTTGAGAATTTCCTTTATTTCCAAGAAGTGCTTTTGACTCTTTTCAAGAAATTCTTTAGTGTAGTCATGAAGAAAACTATAGCCTGAATAATCATGGTCATAGTGGTATTCATAAAGACTCCAATCAACTTTTTGTTTGATCTTGGATAGTTCTTCTTCTACTTCTTTCATGGGATAAATGCTAACAGAAAATTCTTCTATTGTATCTAAATCTTCTTCTTTACTTGCAGGGGAGATTTTACTATCAACATTATTGCAATCGGAAGATTGTGGAGAGTCTTTACCTTTATTGATGGCTGAGTCTTCCTCTTAATCCTTGATAGGAATGTCTTATGTGTCTTGTCTTTTGATTTGATACATCTTCATGGGAGGATCAACAAATTCTTTGGAGGTATCATCACACCACATGTCATATTCAACATCAATCTGAGTAATAGGACTTGATCCTTTAACCATGTGTGCTTGTTCATATCCAAGTTCAAATTCGTTTGAAGGAATTCTTTGTAGACTGAGAACTTTATCAGGGGCTTCAGTCCCTTTCTTGAATTTTTCAACATCCTTAAGTTGATCCTTTAGTTGTTTACACCTTTGTTTATATTTTCTCAGATCATCCAAAGTACACTCAAGCTCAGCTTCAAGATTGACTTCTTCTTCAATGTCTGAGTATTCTTTAAAAGAATTATCATCACTAGAATTGTTGTAGACTAAACGTTGTTCTGATTGAAATGCTTCATTAGACTTTTGTTATGAGTAGAGATCTTTCATCTTTTCTCAAACTTCATTTGTAGAATTGCATTCACCTATCTTCTCTTTGACATCATCAGGTAATCCATCAAGGATTGTATTCACTGCCACTGAGTTACTTTTCTTGGATTTCTTTTGAGTTGGAGTCCTTACCCTAATTGGTGGGAAGTAATCAGTGATCACTTAATTCCATACATCATGTCCCAATGCCTTCAGATGACTTTACATTATTGTACTCCAAAATATGTAATCTTCTTTTCCAGGTATTGGAGTTCCATTCTCAGTGTAAATCTTATGTCCATCCATGTGTGCTTAATTTGATCATCCTTTCAGATTGTTAGATTGTTCTTAAAGGAACCTCGCTCTGATACTAATTGATGGAATATCCAACAATACTGAGAGGGGGGGTGAATCACTATTGACTTCGTTTTCTCATTAATTCCTTCAATATTAAGCACACACATTAATTATTCAATTGAGCAATATATGATGAACAAAAAACCCTTATGAACACAAGATTTTATCATGGAAACCAACATGGAAAACCACCAACACTTTTCTATTAATTGCAAAATTCCTTTCCTTACAAGTTACATATAAGGAATATGTTCTTCCTCTTTGATCAACACCAACTGATCAAGATGCACCCACACCCTTGTTCACCAGCACCAATGGGTGGGATGCTTTGACCCCCTATTTAGTCAACTACAACTGAAAAGGAAGCACCAACTCCCTTTGTTCACCAACACCAGCTGGTAGGAGGCTTCGACCCCCTATTTAGTCAGCTACAACTGACAAGAAAGAACCAAATCCCTTTGTTCACTAGCATCAACTGGTAGGAGGCTACAACCCCATATTTAGTCAACTACAACTGACAAGGAAGCACCTACTCCCCTACAGGCTCCAACCTGCCCTTGCACCACCCAACCACCCCTATTTTATAATGCAATTCAAACTCTTCTTCTCTTCATTAAATTTGACTCATGCAACCATTGTTGTACATTCTACTTGTTTGTTGCAACCTCTTCTTGTATGGTTATCTCGTTATCTACAGTCAAACTTCATCTTTTGTTTTCTGGCTTCTGTCATTTAATGTTCAATGAATCTACTACAATTTCAACAAAGGTATTCTATATCAAATTGCATAACTGCAACTATGTCTTCTTCTGTTCTTCATCTTCAATAAGACATTGACAGGCCCATTAGAACCAACAATTCTTCTTCTTGAAATATGTTTCTGTTTTGATATTATAATCTAAACTCAAGAGCACCTTCTTCACACCACTCTTTCTTGTTTATATATTCTTCAAAATGGTGTGAGTGTGAAACATTGAGTCCCTTTGTTTGGACCATTGCACCTCTTCATTTAACTTAACCATAATCACTGTTTATTATTCTTACCATGAATGCTTTTCATAAATTGATCATAGATATGGATCAATTTCATCTTTTAACTCGATCACAAATCTTTGCAATTATTGCAGAAATCGAGTTCTACAGAGGCACTTCCTTCAAACCATTACATGTGATCGATAATGCAAAACCATGGGCTTATCAATTTTAGCGATGTATTACCTTTTTCCTCTATATCTCTTATTCCATATGACCAATGGCAGTGACCAGACACTAGGCCAAATGAGTGCTTGAGCACTTATCATAATCAACGGTCACAATTTAATCTCTTGATGATATGGACGACTGTCAAGACTTTAGGACTTTGGGACTTGCAACATTTCAAATCTTTTGAATAAGGTTTCACCAAAGAGATCGAACGGTTTATGTTTATTTCACAGAAACAGATCAATCATCATATTTGATCCTTACACAACTTAATCCGATGGCTAGAACTTAATCAAGCATTGAGATGGATGGTCATTATTTACTTCGGGACTTCGGCTATTCTACTTATGCTATCCTTCCACTATTCTAGATCAACGATTGAGAACGCTCCTGAAGTGTTCCTTCATATCGGGAAACTTATGTGCACTTTGGAACTTCGTCCTACGGGACTTCGTAGGTTCAGATAATCACTCCTCCATTTTCCTTCGGAGTGATTACCTATTGAATAATTCATAAAATGGTGGAGACCGCTTGCTTTTGGTTGTTGAAAAGTCAACAAGAAACATGTGTCTAATTTACTTTTCCCTTAAATAAATTGTTCAATAAATATTAATCTATTATCTCATAATTACTTGAAATAATTAACTGAAATGGAAAAACAGTTAACTATGGGAAATTCGAGTTCAAAGGTTGATTGGTAGGACATGGAGGTGACTTGAAGCTGTAATAGAGTTATAAGTGTCGTTATGAGAGTTGTGAAGTAGTTTAACTTAGTTAAGTGAGTTAATCCCAGTTGTATTAGTTGTAACTAAACTTACAGTAGTGAGAGTTTAGTGAATTAATTATTAATTAATTCACAATCAGTGAACTCACATGCAACTAAAGATTCACCACAGTTAGCTACATGCATGTCAGATCCAGTGGAGACCCAGTTGAGATAACAGGTGAAAGGGACAGTTTGGCTATCAGTTGTGATTTGAGTGAAGTGCACTCATGCAATCACACATGCAGCAGATATGCTCATGAGCATGTGCAGACTAGGCAATTCGAATTCATTGTGAGAATTCCAATTGCAGGGATTGTACAGAGGAGGCGGGTTGTCTGGAGATAGAATATTGGCACATGAATTTGTCAACTTTTTGTATGATAGTGTGAGACAATTGTGTTGTACCGAGAGCTCTTGTATTAGAGTTTTCTATGAGATTGTTTCACGATCCATGGTATACATAATATATGATACTGGGTTTTTTAGCTTTATGCTTTCCCTGTAAAACTTTTGTTTTATGTGTTCTTGTTATCTCACTTTGTGATCGTGGTTTAATTTCCGCAAGAATATTAGTAGAATCAATTATGTATTTAACAATGGCATATAATTTCTAGATCAGGAGAATCCAGGAAATACTTAATTTGTATTGAAATTTATACATGGTATCAGAGCCATGAAGCTACGGAAGTGAGGTGTGAAAATTGTAGTATTTTCGTAGGTCCCGTCTCTGGTAGGGTGTGACGACATAGTACTAAAAACTTTGTGCATTTCTGAGAGCAGAAATGTTTTCACCCTACTCAAAGGAGAGGTGAAAACCTTCGTTAGGATTCTCGTAGGCTACTCAAAGGAGAGGTGTGAACCTCCCTCACCCCACTATGCATTACAGTGCGAACTCTCTCAAAATTTTCACAGGCTATACATTGGTGAGGTGCAAAATTCCCTTGGGCTAGTAACTGGTCATGTGCAAACTTCCCAGGGAAAGAAGGATTGTAGTAGTTGAGTTTGTGGTTGGATAAAATTTGAATTTGCAGAATGACTTTCTTGGTGCTACAGTTGATTCAAGATCAAAATGTCTTTCAATAGCTTAAGGTTAGAGAATGCACTCGAAGGCAACTCTAACTACATTGCTTGTAAGGACATGATGGAAGCAGTACTCGAAGACAATGGCTTGAAGGAATACATTGACAAAGATGTTCCTAAGCTGGATGCTACAGACACTGCAAATCTTGATGCTTGGCAAAAGAAAGTGGCAAAGGCAAGGAGGATATTGTTGGAGGGAGTACAAGACCACATTGTCTCAAATATCCATGGGAAAGACACACCATATGCAGTGTGGAAGGATTTGATGGATCTATTCCAAAATAGTAGCGACCATAGGAAATTGGCGCTCAAAGATAAACTCAGGAAGATCAAGATGGATAAGGGTGACTCCATTCCAAAATATCTCACGAAGTTTGTCCAATGTTGGGATGAGCTTGGAAGTGTGGGAATAACAGTTGTTGATGATGATTTGGTGAGCTTGGTGCTCCTAGGACTTGCTAAGAGTTGACACAGTTATCAAGACTCTATCAATGGAAGGGAAAAATTGTCATTTTGGGAATGACTATGGTCGGATCTGGTACAAGAGGAGTTCAAGCGGAACACTAGAGATGGATCTTCATCAAAGCATGATGATGAAGAGGATTTTGCTTTGGATTCCAAGGCAAGGAAAGGGAAGGGGACGAAATCCCATCCAAAATCTGAGTCTAAAGTCAAGAAGTTGGATTTGTCTAAGGTGAAGTGTTTTCACTGTCATGAACATGGGCATCTCGCTATTAACTGTCCATAGAAGAAGAAGAACAAGAAGGTTGTTGGAGTTGCAACTGGTGAGGCCCTTGCCTTGCATTTTGAACTTGACTTATCTTTGATCGCATGCATGGCTTCATGTTCATTGGGATCAGTGTGGTATTTGGATAGTGGTGCTTCCTTCCACATGATGGAAGATAAGGATTTTTTCAGTGACTTAGAAAAGAAAGATCTCAAAATTCATATAGATATGGGTGAAGATGGACGATACAGTGCAACCAAAATTGGTACCATTACCTTTCAAAGGGAGTCAGGTAAACCATTTCAATTGAAAAATGTTATGCATGTTCCAGGTCTGAAGAAAAACCTATTCTCAGTCGCAATGTTGGAGAACAGAGGCTATGATGTTGTTTTTAGCGGTGGAAAATATTTTCTGTGACATAGAACAATGGGTCAAGTCAAGAAGATAGGGATTCAAGTTAACAATCTCTACAAGATGGAGGTAGATGGTTGCGCTTCCATGATGGGCAAGGCAGAAAAAGTGGTGAGCCAGGATGAGGGAGAAATATGGCATAGGTTATTGGGCCATCTTCATCATGGAGCCTTGAAGATCATGCAACAAATATCTACTAGACTTCCAATGGGAACACTTGCTTAATTAGATCAGTGCAAGGGGTGCACCATGGGGAAGTATGTCGAGTCCACCTTTCATGAGAAGGAGAGCCATTCCTCTGTGATCCTAGAGAGAGTTCACACAGAAGTATGTGGACCATTATCGGTTGCTTCAATAGCAAAACATAGGTATTATGTTATTTTTGTTGATGACTTTTCTCGTAAATGATGGATCTTCTTCATACAGAAGAAGGATCAAACATTCTCAAAGTTCTGTGAGTTTAAAGCATTGGTGGAGAAAGAGTCGGGGAATCGAGTGAAAGCTCTGAGTGATAATGGTGGAGAATACATCTCTAATGAATTCAAAGACTTTTGTAGCAGAGAAGGAATTTGAAGAGAACTCATAGCACCTCATAACCCACAACAAAATGGGGTCGTGAAGAGGAAGAACAAAATGATCATGGGTGTTGCACGAGAGATGTTGCATGATTAGGGCCTACCAATTCATTTGTGGGAAAAAGCATGCAATATTGTGTTTTATGTGAAAAATCGTTGTCCTCATAAAGTAGTTGGCATGAGTACACTTGAAGAAGCTTTCACTAGTAAGAAACCTGATATTTCTCATTTTAAGATTTTTGGCTCATCTGTTTATGTGCATGTGACCAAGGATTCCAAGAAGAAGCTGGAACTAACTACTGAAGTTGGGATATTTGTGAGGTACACAGAAACACCCCATAATTATTGTGTGTATTTTCCTAACAATAAGATGATTGTTATGTGAAGGGATATAAAATTTGATGAGGGGAAAGCCATGCGGTTGTCACTTGAGAGGGAGCTAGAATTGCATGCATAAGAGGAATTGTTGGTTCCCAAAGATGAGTCTGAAGATGTGGATCAACCACATGAGGAGGTTCATGGAGTGGAGGAAACCACTCAAGTAGATCCATCCATCATAAATGGAAAAAAGCGCACCACGAAAGATGACAGATTGAGACTAGATGTTGCACAGAATGTAGGCGATCCTACTTCACAATGTAGATAGAGACAATCTCCTGATCAATTTATTGGATACATGGCTCTCATGAGCAAATGTATTGTGACTAAACCATATTCCTTTCAGGAAGCACTGCAGGATCCCACTTGGGCTGATGCTATGGTAGAGGAGTATGACTCCATTGTCAAAAGCAATGCATGGGAAATTGTCCCAAGACTGGTCGATAAATCAATGGTAGGTTCGAGATGGATCTACAAGGTAAAGAAAGTTGTTGATGGGACTGTGGAGAAATACAAGGCTAGGTTTGTGGCCTGAGGCTTCTCATGGATCAAGGGGATAGATTATGATGAGACCTTTGCACCTGTCACAAGGTACTCTTCCATAAGATCCATCCTTGCACTCTCAGCACAGATGGGTTGGTGCATTCATCAGATGGATGTAAAAACTGCATTTCTCAATGGGATCATTGAGGAAGAAGTGTACATTGAACAACCACACTAGTACATATGACCAAATTTGTGACGGTTGTTCATTGATATTGCCACACTTATCCGTCGCAATTTCCATAAAATCCAAGATTTTTTTTCGTCGTAATAATTTCGTCACTATATCCACGATCTAGGTGTGTGTGGAAACATCGACGAAATTAGATATCCACGTGTCACCACCTTAAATATTGGTTAACCTTATGCATCATCGCAATTATGATGAAATTTCATCGCAATACCAATGAAGAAATGTGGCAAGTATGATGAAACTTCGTCGCATTTGGGACGAAAAGTTATGCCAAGCCAATAACTTGCGACGCAGCTGCTGAATGTGCGACGAAAGCCCATCACAAATTGCGACGAAACTATGTGGTAATATTGACAAGTGTTATATATCAAAACCATATTTACAACGGACTTGTTGTATATGCGACAAAACTTTGTGGAAAAGTGTGACGAAGTTTCTTTTCTATAGCGACGGTTATGGTAAAAAAGTAAAAAAATTCTGACAAAATTCCATCGATATTGCAACGATGACTGTAGGTTTTAAAAAAAAAAAATATTACATGAAATATGGTATACCATATTGTATGCCATATTACAATGTAATATGGTAATGCCATATTACATTGCAATATGGCATTACATTTGTAATATTGTAATATATATATATCCCCTAGAAATAATCAAGGCATTAACCAACCAAATATTGTAAGCATGTGTTATCATGAAGTTGGATTAGAAGTAAGGATACTAAGAATTGTAATGTATCAATATTAAATCTAATGAAAATTGAAATTTCATTTGAAATCAAAGCAAATTTCTTATGATACACAATGGTTGAACCTTTGATACAATGAAGGAGTTGGATAACATAACACTTG
>JZKD02S2390816.1:252136-262726 GCA_000966675.3 Picea glauca | reverse complement strand
GTTGTATTCGAATTCTTGGTTTCATCAAGAGATCCCTGATCTAAGGAGGAAGTTCCCAACTTGTTCTAAAGATAAATCAAGAGGTTAAGCTCCTCTTAACCTATATAAGCAGGCTTTATGATGGTGGAAAGGGGGAAGAACTGCTAGCATGAAACCTATGATCTTGGAGGAAACACACAGTCAGCCAAAAGAAGAGTGATCAGTGAAGCTGTTGTTATCCAAGTTGTGACGTGTGACGGGTGACGTGTTGTCTAGGGATTGGAGGTAAAAGTCGCAATAAGGGGCTTTCCATGAGTGAAAAGGGGAGAGAGGACTGACTGTAGTTATGGGATGTGACTAACTCAGGAACAAGTGGAACAAGTGGAAGCTAACGTCCATAAGTGACAGGGGGTTTGTCAGATAGCAGATCATGATGGGAATTCGAGGCAAATAGACCGACGCCACATATAACAAGGGACCCACCAGAAGGGGCAAACCATTCCGGACCCCCCCCTTCAGTTAAAAGTAGATCATCCAGGGGGGTCTGAAATCCTTTTTGGGCCATTGATCTGCACGCTCGTTTCCTTGCCACAGATCTTAGCGCGTGCTTTATCACTCATTCTGGACCCTCCCCCCTCCATTAAAGGCAGAATGGATGGGGGGGTCTGGAATCCAATCTTGACCATTGATTTAAGTGCTCCACCCTGGGCCGTCCAAATGCATGCAAATGATATCGGTGATTCCCGACCCCCGCCCCCCTCCATTAAAGGAAGAACAGTCGGGGGGGGGGTCTGGACTGCTCTGTTGATGCAGGCACAAGCTGCCTCCTCCGACAAACTCCTCAGCCCACTCACAGGATCGATCAAAAAATCCACTTATGCTGAGCCGAAGTAGCTCCTTGGATTCCTCTATGGTATCTCTCTTCAGAAACCTAATCCACAGGTCCTTTAACTCCCTTCGCAGTCTTCTGCACCTAACCATGGTTGTCCCCTAATCTCAATTTCAGGTCATTGGAGTTTCACTATCCTCGTGCTCGAGAGTTCTTGCTCTCTCCAACTCCCGATCTCTGATGAGCTCCTCTCCAACCTAAGCCCCTCTGGCTATGCCCTTTGGTCCATATGACCATCCTCCATAATACCGCAGCATTATATCCTCCAAGTGACTTTCTCCTATATGACCGCATCCATATACTTATGTCAAGGTTTCGAGGTTTTCGATATCAAAATGCAATCATCCCCTGGATCCGCAATCCTTCGATTCCTGATGCACTTTTAACCTCAGCTAGCCTTCCTGGCTCAGCCCGGGTCCACGCAACCACTACTCCGTGACCACAACCTTATCCCCGTCGGGGTTACGGGGTTTCAAATACCTAAAAGCATATGCCTACAGGATTCCTGATCATCCAAATTCCAACTCTCCGGTTTACTGACAGTTGGCCCCCACTCATCGGAGCTTTCTCCCTTTCTGAGATGTTGACAGCTAGCCTCCACTCATCAAGGTATCGCATTTCGTGATTCCAAAGTGCACAAACACTTTGTCTACGGGATCCCTGATATCCCGATGAACCAAACTCCGATGGACGGCTTCCTTGTCGACCTTTTCCCGATGACGCCGATCTCATCCACGTGTCCCTTCCAGATGGATGGCCTCGATTCCTCCAGGATTTTGAGACTTTCGATGTCCCAATTTTCTTGTCCTCAGGAACTCTGATTTCCCGATGACTAATGTGCCGACTCTCTCCGGATCTCTAACACCTGTCCCTTTGAACGGATGGCTTAGATTATGCCGGGGTCTTCGACCTAGATTTCCCCGATCTCTTGTCCACGGGAATGTCGATTTCCCGATGCAGCTCAGTACCGACAAGCACTTGATCTATGCCATGTGTCTCTGCTAACGAACGGTTCAGATCGCTCCAGTGTTTCGAGACTTGCAATGTCTCGATTTTCTTGCCCTCAAGAATTCCGATTTCCTAATGGTTAATATCCCGATGGCTAAACCTCGTGTAGCTCCTATCCAATCTAACAGTTGATGGTTGTCTACTCTAGATCTGATGGTTCAGATCTGTCCTTATTTTGCGCTTCTCCAACTGCTAAATTCTGCGTGCCTTCTCCCGATCCAACAACTTACGGGATTTCTGAGTGAGATCTGACAGCTGTCGGTCTCCTCCTTCTGTAGGCTCCTCCAAAGCTCCTCCTGGATGTGGAAATCAATAGTCTAGATCTCTATCCTCCGTCGATCCGATAGCTGTTGTGCTCCTTCCTGAGCTTCTGCGCTTTCTTCCTACACTTGGAAGAATTTCCAAGTTCTCAAAGGCCTTCAACCTTTGTTCTCTTCTCTCTCTCTTTGTGAACTCCTTCACCTTGAGCTTCACTGTGTGTATACAACACTGACCCTCTTGAGCTTCTTCGAACACTCATACCCCTTGAGGGATTTTGTCCTTCTTCCTTCTCCCACAGATGGAGAATACTTGGATGCCCTTCTGGCTATCCTTCGCTCCAGTAACCTCTTGCTAAGTCTTTCTGGGTCATCAGCAACCCAGTGAAGATCCTTCAATGGATACTTCCTCCAACTCCAGAACTCAAAGAGTTCTCTTC
This sequence comes from Picea glauca, assembly GCA_000966675.3. NCBI lineage: Eukaryota > Viridiplantae > Streptophyta > Pinopsida > Pinales > Pinaceae > Picea > Picea glauca. The sequence goes on along the minus strand of JZKD02S2390816.1, from coordinate 260,153 downwards.
TCCTGTGTCTATCTGCACACAGACTCAAATGCCCACTTGACAGAGTGTTTTCTTCCACAGAACGTTCAACAGTTCTGTCTTCTTCTCCTGTGCATCTATGCACCTGCTCAATTCCCACCTGGCAGAGCTCTCATAGAATCCTCAGTGATTCTGGTCTTCTTCTTCCTGAACTTCTCAACAGAAGTCCTTCCTCTGTGCACTCCTTGCACTGGCTCAATTCCCTCCTGGCAGAGCTCTTCACAAAATCCTCAATGATTCTGCTTTCTCCCTTCTGAACTCACAACAGAGTTTCTCCAACTGCACCTTGTGTCTGTTCTCAATGCCCACTTGGCAGAGCCTTTACAGAACTCCTAAGAGATTCTGTCTGCAACTGTGTCTTCTCTCACACATCCTTGCCCCCGAGATATTCAGCAACCTTGAGGTCTTCCTCCTGAGTTGTTGAATTCAGTCTTGTGCCTCAACATGTCTTTGTCTAACTCTGCAGAGTTCAGAAGTGCATCCTCTGTGCACCAGTATTCAAAGTCTGCAGTACTCGGTCACGCCCTCCTGGCATGAAACCTCAAAGACCTTCACCTGAAATCACACAAACTCCCTGCAAATGCACTAACACACACATTCACAGCATATGAAAGAACACACATATACATCCATATACGCAGAATATCATGCAGGAAAAACTGCTTCTATTTTTATTAACAATGGCAAATGCCTGTAATTACAATGGTGTTCTCGAGCTCTCTCTGGCTCTTCTCCTACAACCATTACAACTCTCATCTAACTACCAAAATGAGACCTCAAAATCTCTTTTACCTGAGGGGCTCATCGAGCGCTTCCCTCCAGGTCCACCTACTCTATTCAATTACAATAAATGGCTATCTAGTCCAGCATCTGGATCTAGATCTCAGACGATCTAGCATTAAATCTGATCTTATCTACAGCCTGCACAAAAGCACGGCTTCCTGGCTCAATAGCCTAAGACATTAATTACATTCAATTCAGATTTTAAATGAGGACTGCGCATCCCTTCATATTTAAATGCATGCACGCTGACGTGGCTGGCTAGCTGGCTGGCTGACGTGGAGAGATGGTCCTGCATCATCTGTACACCATAGATCTGAGCGCCGTGATCAAGACCATTGATATGTGCAGGGAGCATAAATGGGGAGCGGAGAATACATGAGCTGGGGAAAACTTAGGATAAATGCATTTTATGGGTTTTTTCCCCAAACTTTTCCAGTAAACACCACCATGGGGCTTCGACCAAACGATCTTCTAAGCATATGAGACATGGTGCAACCTTGACATCAAGCTAGTTTTATTGGAATGGAACAACAGTGCCACTAACCTATGTTCTAACCTAGTTTCCTATGACAGTTAACCCAGATTAGACTGTTGGGTTAAGGAATTACTCTACCCTGGGGCTATCTGACCAGGATTAAACAGTCTGGTCATATTTATTCACTAATCTAACCTAGACACTTTGGCTAAGATTAAACTATTTAGCCAAATTCATTCACTACCCTATCAACATCAAATTTAAAAAAGAACTTGGCCATGCTTGAAAGGTATGGACCAAGTTACTATTATTGCATGGGGCTTTTATTTCAATTCTTTTATGCCCTCTTTTCTTTTTTCTTTTTTCTTTTTTCTTTTTTCTTTTTTCTTTTTTCTTTTTCTTTTCTTTTCTTTTTTCTTTTTTCTTTTTCTTTTCTTTTATTTTTTCTTTTTTCTTCTTTTTCCTTTTTCTTTTCTTTTCTTTTTCTTTCAAATTATTTGCAGAATGAAAAATCATTTGTCAACAAAAACACTAGAGACAGATAATATCCCAATCACCAGTTGATCCTATAACTTATAGGGTGATAACAGTGGCTCCACCTGGGTATGGTACTTGCCCTGTGAAGTGCCAGGAATCCTGGTTCCTGTCATTCTGAAAATTTCTGCCTAGTAGCCTTCATCGGTTTTATTCTCAAAAATTGGAAAAACAGTGGTCAGCAGCTTAGGGCCTTCTCTTCGGGCTTCAACCAACTGACTAATGTTATTCACTCAAAAAATGCGAGTAGAAAGTGAAAAAAAAAATGGTATGTACAATGGAGAGTGAAAACTCCAATCTCTATTGAGGTGGCACATAATGTTTCAGCAATCTCCCCATTCACAGGTCCTCCCGGCAGATCTATCCCATCAGCATTGTTTAGCAAGAAAGCATTGTTTCCCCTGAAAGCTTCGATCATGTATGGTCCTGTCCACAGACTATCAAACTTCCCATGCTTTCCCTTGTCTTATTTTCTGGCATCCCATCTCAACACCAAATCCCCAAGCTCAAAATCATCCTCCTTGGTTCGTTTGTCAAAGATCTTCTTGATGTTTTCTTGGATGACCCGAGTTTTGTTGAAAATGTCCTCCCTAGGTTGCTGCAAATGGATCATATGGTTGATCCTTCTCTGTGAGTCATTTGGCTCAGCTTGTACATCTTGAAGCAACTTCATGATAGGGACTCCTAAAGAAGTGGGGAAAACTGCCTCTGTACCATAGACCAGCTGGTATGGTGACATACCAATTGACCTCTTGGTGGTCAGTCTGTCAGCCTGTAATGCGAACACCAACTTGTTGTGCCATGATTTCTTGTTTTCTTGCAATGTTTTCTTGATGATATTTACCAAGGTTTTGTTTGAAGATTCCGTCGGCCCATTCCCCTAAGGGTAGTAGGATGTGGAATGACCCAAACCAATGTGATACTGGTTGCAGAAATCTATGAGCTTCTTGGACCGAAAAGTAGTTGCATTATCAGTTATAATCTTTCTAGGACATCCAAAGCGAGACAAAATATTATTTTCAAGGAATTTGATAATAACAGAGTTAGTGGCTTACCTGCTTGGTACTGCTTCAATCCATTTGGTAAAATAATCGGTGGCAGTGAGAATCCACTTGTGCTGGCCTGAAGAAGGGGGGTGTATTTCTCCAATGAAGTCGAGTCCCCATTGTTGGAAAGGGGCTTCAACTGAGATCAGTTTCAGGGGGAGAGGAAGGAGTTTTCTTTTGCCTTCAAACAGCTGACATTGATGACATGCAATCACTTTTTGATGCACATCGGCGAACAGGGTGGGCCAATAGAATCCAGCTCTAAGTATTTTGTTGGATGTGACCTTCCAGTTCAAATGGCCACCACATTCTCCTGCATGAAACTCTTGTAACACTTTATCAGCTTCATCTTTCAATAAACAATTTAAAAGAATGCCTGCAAGATCTTTCCAATACAAATTGCCTTCTAGAATATAGAATTTCAAGGCTTTCAACTTCAAAAATCTAGCTTTAGTCTTAGTCAAACTAGGGGGAGCTTGTAAATTTTGCAAAACAAAAATAAGGTATGCATACCATGGAGAGTTGAGAAACACCTCTCTCATGCTTGGATTCGCCATCTCGCCCTGTCCATCTGCTGCATCTAAAAAATTAATGTCGAGAGCCTAGAAATTTGATTCAGCCATTAATTTTGCTAGGCCTTGACCCTTGATTAGTTTTGTTGGCTTAATCTCTATATCGTATTCTAAAATAACAGCAATCCATTTTCCCCTTCTTCCATTAGGATTGTCCTATGTCAAAATGTCTTTTACTACCGCGTTCGGAACATATGCTATGGTGTGGGAATGAAGAATGTAGACTCTAAAGTCTTTTATGGCTTTTACCAAAGCAAAACCTTGTTTCTCCATTATCTTGTAATTCAGAGATGCGTCTCTTAACGCTTTGCTAAAGAAAGCTATGGGTTGTTCATACCCTTCGCTATTCTTTTGTAGTAACACTGTTGCTATAGTATGTTCGGAGGTGAAAGAAAAGAGATAGAAATCCTTAGTAAAATCGAGACTGATTAAGACAGGGGCCTCTGTGAGTGCTCGTTTGACTTGTTCGAAAGACTGTCTGGACTCAAAGTCCCACTTTATTTTTACATCTTTTTTAAGCATATTTGTAATGTTTCTAAGGAGTTCTGCCAGATGGGGAATGAATCTTCGTAGAAAATTTATTCTCCTGATAAAAGACTGTAGTTCCTTGAGGTTCCTAGGGTGTTCTAATTTTTGTATGGCCTCGATTCTACTGGGGTCTATTTTGATTCCATCTTTGGAAATGATGTGTCCTAGTAGTTTGCCTTCCTCTAACCTGAAAAGGCTTTTCTTAGGATTTAAAGAAATCCCAAACCTTCTACATTTCTCTAATACTCGTCTGAGGTGTCGCAGGTGTTCATCATCAGATTGAGAAAACACAGTTACATCATCTAAATAGATGACAATAAACTTACCCGATTCTTCCACGAAGGCGATATCCATCGCCCTCTGGAAAGTGGCTCCTGCGTTCATCAGACCAAAAGGCATTTTCACATACATGAAAGTGCCCCATGGGGTAGTGAAAGCGGTTTTGTCTTGGTCATCCGGGTGAACTAGGACCTGATTGTAACTCGAGAAACCGTCCAACAAAGAAATTTGACTGGACCCGACCACCCTTTGCAAGATGTGGTCCATTTTCGGCAAGGGGTAATTATCCTTCAGGGAGACTTTATTCAGATTTCGGAAATCTATACAGAGTCTGATTTCCCTGGTTTTCTTACGTGTAGGGACCAAATTAGAGACCCATTTGGAAAAATGAAGAGGGACTATGATTTTGGCATCATACATTTTTTTGATTTCCTTTTCTATTAGAGGGAGAAAATTGGGATTTATCCTCCTAAGTTTCTGCCTAAACGGTTTTTGGTCTTCTTTTATTGGAATCCTATGCTGTATGATGCTGGTATCATAAGCTTTCAAATCTTCATAGCCCCAGGCAAAGACATCCGAATATTGTTTGAACATCTCAATGTATTTGAGTTTTTTCTCTGGGGGTAATGATTTAGACAGTTTGACTATCCTGGGTTTCTCTTCAGTCCCTATATTACAGTCTTCTACCTCTTGTCCATGTGCTTCAATTTTGGGTTTTTTGGCTATGTCGTTAAAATCAAACAAGTCCTCTAAAGGAAATAGACCCCTAGGCAACACATTCGTCATCGCCTAACTATTTACATCGGCATCCATTTCGTAAAACATCGGCATCCATTTCGTAAAACATCGGCATCCATTTCGTCATCGCCTAACTCTCCTGAATCTACGCTATTTACACTATCAATTTCAAAATCAGATCTATTTACATTCTCATCTTTTCTTTCTAAATCTATATTTGCACATTCAAAATCATTTTTACACTGCAAAAAGTCTTCGATTTGATCATCATTACCAAACACTTGCCATTACTTGATATTGTCGGGAACGGTTGGTCTACATTTCACCTCAATAGTGTATGGACGAGTCAGGCGAAAAGGAATCTTACAGGTGGCTGCTGACATAGCCAATCCGTCTGCCAGAATGTTTTGTCCCCTCGGCATTACCTGCAAGTCAACCTCAGTAAAACACCTCAAGGCATCAAGAAAAACGTTCCTATAAGCTCTAAGATGTGGGTTTTTCGCAGCGTACTCACCTTTGATTTTCTTTATTATCAATTCAGAGTCACCTCTTACCATTATCTATTTAGCACCAACTTTTTTCAAAAGCTTCAGACCAAGCATCAAGGCTTCATACTCAGCAATATTGTTAATTCATTGGAAATTTAATTTGTAAGAATGGTTTTCTGAATACCTGTTTCTATGGTTATGCAGCCAGACTCCTACTCCAGCTCCTTCTTTGCTCACTTCCCCATCAAAATCCATGCTCCAGAAATCAGCAGGTAACTCTTCAGTTATCACGTTCTTCATCCTTGCTACCTCAATGATTTCTTGGCTTTCATCTTGACTAGATGTATCTTCCACTAGCTGAGTATCTTGTTCTTCGGTGTCACCATCATTGTACAAGATAAACGAATCCAAGTCTGAATGCGCAGAGTAAAGGGGGTAGTTGTGCGGTTTTTCTTGGCTACTGACCATGTACTTCATCAATGTTTCTCTATATAACCTTCTTTGTTGCTCGAAAACTGGGATAGTGGCATATGACATATCTAGCTGAAGGGTTCCTTTCAACTTAGCACCCCAAGACCGAGATAGCAACATTCCATACTTCAGGAAGATGTCTGCAACTACCACATCCATTACCATGCTCTTCATAGGAATCTGAACCAAGGTGATGCATAGGTCCTTGATCAAACCAATACATCTAACTTTATTGGAGTCGAATGAGTGTAAATCCTTGTAAGGTCTAGTGACCTCCAATCCCAGTTTCTCCATTACTGCTTTGGGCATCAGATTGTGGGAAGCACCTGAATCCAGCATGGCATTATGCAAGATCAGGTCATGTATGTTTAGACTGATGTAAAAAGGAGTGACCTCACCAATATCATCTCGACCATCTACTTCAGGTCTGAAAAGAAGTTCGGGTTGATCATCAGTAAGGTTCACAGTGTCTGAATGATTTGTTGAGCCAATGGTTAAGGCCTTCGTGCCTATGTCAGGTTCAATGGTCAATGCTTTAATCACCTGTGAATGATAAACGTCTTTGTTCATCAACATGGTAAGTTGGATGGGAATTTTTACTTTGGCCAATTCTCCCTCCACGCTGAAAGGTGTAGGAGTTCTGCCTTGGCTCATCAATTCTGGTTTGTCCACCATATTCTTTTGTCCAGAAGTACTTGGTGGATTAATAGGTGAAACCTTGGGCTGTGATGGCCTTTTCAGAATAGTAAGGTTTTTCTTCTTGGGAGCTTTGGTAGCACTCTTCTCAGGAATCTTCTTGGCAGATGGCTCAGAGGTCTTATTGGTTTCGACTACCTTCTTCGTTTCAATCGCCTTTTTTGGGGAACTCCCTTCTGTCTTTTTACTCCGCAGATTATACTGTCGGTGTACCTCCAAAATGGCATTTTCGAATGTTTGTTGTTCTGCATCTTCAGCTTATTCACTTACCTTTGTTTGATTGAGAATAAAATTTTCTTTCTCTTATTGGGTAAGGAAAATAGCTTCGTTATCGTGAATACCCATGAGATTTATGTGAATATCCTCTAATTCCTCAATCACTTCCTCCCCTTCATCAGCATAATTTTCTTGTAGGGGAGGTATGATCTGCTGATATGGACCCCTCTACTCTCTTTGATCCCTAGGATCTCTCTCTGTCTGATTTGAGGAGGGTTTCTCCTAAAGTTAGGGTTCTGAACCTGAGGAGCTATTGGATTTTCTCTCAGAGGATTTATATCTGACACAGTAAGTCTATCCATCATTCTTTCCACTGCTCTGGCCAAAGAATCCAATTTGGAATCTGAGGTTGACATGGAAGGTTTTTCTTTAATTGTGACTCTCCTCTCTAACCTCTGATGTGCCCTTTTTGCCAACAAATTGGCCTCCACACTTATGGCACTTTTCTGCATGTCTTACGGGGTGGTAGAATTTCTTTCCCTTAGTTGGTATGACATGTTAGCGTCAAAACCATCGGGGAATTTTATCAAGGCCAAACCCTATGGAGGTTTGATTTCAGCTGGGATTGCGTTGTATAGGTTATTGAAATGAGTGCAGTAATCTTGCACTATCTCACCTTGATTCCTTTTAATACTTTCATATTCTGAAAATATTTGTAGAGGGTTCTTCTTTACCTCCCATCTATCCAAAAAACTCCTTTGGAATGCGGTAAGGTCAAGGACGGAGGCAGCGCGTAAACCTTTGTACCATTTTTTTACGTCGCCTATCAAACTTTGAGAAAATAGTCTCATTTGAACATCAAATTCATCTACTTCATGCAGATCAAAATAATCATTCATTTTATCTACGTGTTGTTGTGCACTCAAAGATCTTGTTGCATCAAATTGTGGAAGTCTAGTTTGATAGTCTTGGGGCATGGCATGTAGAGGTGGAGCCAACCCCAAGGGAGCATATCGAGCTGCCATGATGGGTGGAAGAGGTGGGATGCCAACCTGGATGATCGACGAGGTAGTGACTGAAGACGAGGACGAGGAGGGACTGGATAGCACTGAGGGAGTGATTTGCATTTTAGTCGTGGGGGATAGAACTTTGGGGATTCGGGGTTGTAAAACA
>JZKD02S2390816.1:238596-252126 GCA_000966675.3 Picea glauca | reverse complement strand
GATTTGGGCCTTCTTCATTATTTCCTTGGATTGGAAATATGGCAGCGAGATGGTGAAATTTTTGTGTCTCAAGGCAAGTATGCAAGGGAGATACTGGGTAAGTTTCACATGGAAGTTTGCAAGCCCATGGATACTCCTCTTCCAGGAAACTAGAGGAAAGAGGATGCTACTTCTGGAGAGGTAGTGGATGCTACTGTCTATCAACAGTTAGTGGGTTTGCTAATGTATTTAGTGAACATGAGACTTGACATTTGCTATGTGGTTAACCAATTAAGTCAAGCAATGGTTAAGCCTACCAAACTCTTTTGGAAGGAGGGTAAGCATGTCCTGAGATATCTGAAGGGCACCTATGAGTATGGATTATGGTACAGACAGACAGATGAGGTGAAGTTGCATGGATTCATGGATACAGATTGGGATGGCAGCCCAATAGACAGAAAGAGCACATCAAGGGGGATCTTTAGTATCGGATCTACAGTTGTTTCTTGGTACAGTAGGAAACAAAGATCCATGGCACTTAGTTCAGTGGAAGCGGAATACATGGCAGCAAGTCAAGCTGCATGTGAGGCTATCTGGATGAAAAAGATCTCGGTTAGTTTGTTTGGTTCTCAATTAGATCCAACAGTGATTCATTGTGATAATCAGAGTTGCATTAAACTCTCGATTAATCCTGTGTTTCATGATATATCTAAGCATATATATATATATATATATATATATATATATATCTGGTATCATCATCTCAGAGATTGTGTGCAGTGAAAGATCATGTTGCTTCAATACATTCCTATGGAAGAGCAGGATGCAGACATTCTGATGAAGGCCCTCACTAGGAGAAAATTTGAATACCATAGAGATAGGATTGGGGTGAAGGATAATTCCTTTTGTTTTGAGAGGGAGTGTTGAAAAGTCAACAAGAAACATGTGTCTAATTTACTTTTCCCTTAAATAAATTGGACAATAAATATTAATCTATTATCTCATAATTTCTTGAAATAATTAACTGAAATGGAAAATCAGTTAACTATGGGAAATTTGAGTTCAAAGGTTGACTGGTAGGACATGGAGGTGACTTGAAGTTGTAACATATTTATAAGTGTAGTTATGAGAGTTGTGAAGTAGTTTAACTCAGTTAAGTGAGTTAATCCCAATTGTACTAGTTGTAACTAGACTTAAACTAATGAGAGTTCAGTGAATTAATTATTAATTAATTCACAATCAGTGAACTCACATGCAACTAAAGATTCACCATGGTTAACTACATGCATGTCAAATCCAGTGGAGACCAAGTTGAGATAACAAGTGAAAGGGATAGTTTGGCTATCATTTGTGACTTGAGTGAAGTGCACTCATGCAATCACACATGCAGCGGATATTCTCATGAGCATGTGTAGACTAGGAAATTCAAATTCATTGTGAGAATTCTAATTGCAAGGATTGTACAGAGGAGGTAGGTTGTCTGGAGACAGAATATTGGCACATGAATTTGTCAATTTTTGTATGACAGTGTGAGACAATTGTATTGTACTGAGAGCTCTTGGATTAGAGTTTTGTATGAGACTTTTTCATGATCCATGATGTACATAATATATGATAGTGGGGTTTTTAGCTTTATGCTTTCCTTGTAAAACTTATGTGTTATGTGTTCTTGTTATCTCACTTTGTGATCGTGGTTTAATTTGTGCAAGAATATTAGTAGAAGCGATGTATTTAACAATGGCATGTAATTGTTAGATCATGAGAATCCAGAAAATACTTAATTTGTATTGAAATTTCTACATTGGTTAACACTCCCACTTACACTATCCTTCCACTGTACTAGATCAATGGTTGACAATTCTCCCGAAGTGTCCTTTAGATCGGATGACTCATGTCCACTTAGGGATTTCATCCTTTGAGACTTCGGCACTTTGGCCTTCAGGACTTCAAAGTTTTTGTCATTTGTTTGTGGTGAAAATCCCGAAGTAAATATCAAAGAGTGACAGTGACGTAACTTACTAACGTCACTTTTTGACATGGCATGGGCTGATTGGCAGCCACGTGTCACTCAGATTTGTGATTTACACGTACCTGAACTGTTGATTTCATTTTGACACTTGTCACTATCTGACTATGCCATGTGTCCTTGCTAACGTGGTCTGGTGACGTGGTCTGTCACATGCCCTTACTGACATGGTCTTCCATAGGTCCTTGCTGACATGGTCTATTGACGTAGATCTCCCGATGTGACACACATTCAACTTCTTGATCTAACGGTCAGAATAGTATCCGAAATGTATCTCAGATTGATGGTTGAGAGTTACTTTGGATTTTCGGCTTTTAGGACTTCGGGTAATTCGATATATTGACTTCACAATTCTTCTAAAGTGAGATTCCCGAATGGTAACCATATCACATATCTTAACCCAAAATAAATGATGTTCATTTGATAAATGTCTTAGATCAATGGATCGATCTATCTGTGATGTTTCTTTTCCTTGTTTTAAATCCAATGGCCCTCAGGAATTCGGATATTCAAATTCTTAGCCCTTTTTCCATGCTTATCCTATCCTTCCACTTAATTTGATTTAATGGTCGATGTGGATTGTGGAACCATAACTTGTGAATGGTTTATCCTATTTCCAAAACTCCATAATCAATTTTTTGTGATTGTTGATGGATCAATCACAGTCGTTGATCTATGAATCTATAAGATCTGACGGTCCTGAATAATTTTGGGATTGGAAATAACACGTTATTTAATTTTCCTTTCGTTCTCTGCAATCTATCCCGGTCATTGATCTGGCGCTTTCGTATCCAATGGTCACGACTTAATCCTATTTAATATGAACATTTTTTGGATCAACAATAGTTTTTTATCTTTGGGTCAATGAGATCTAACGATCTAGACTCATTGTGGGATTGGAACTAGCATGTCGTTTAATTCTCCTTTCGCTCTCTGCAATTCGTCCTTGTCATTGATCTGGCGCATGTGTATCAATGGTCTTGATTTGATCTTATAATTGACCAATCCTCCAATGGTCCTTAAGTCCACAGTCACTCATATGACCAATGTGAAATGTATATATAGAAATATGTTTTCAACAAACGATCAAGATCCTTCATCATCAGATCGACAATTATTGTCACTTTGACCAAAAGGTAAGGGGCCTGACAGGTCGTCCCGGGTTCCAGGCTAGTGAGCTTCTTGTGGAGTCCAAACACCTAGATCCCCCACCATACCCTAGCACTATGCATCGATAAGCTATGGAGAGTGTTGTGTATATTAACTTGCATAAGCTTTTTTGTAGTTCCAATGTGGGAAAAAGCTTGTTACATGAGATGATCAACACCATCAATTTCTTGATCGGACGACTGTTGAGGCTTCTCACCTTTTCTTGTGCATTGATCGACTTCTCAGCCTTTCCATTGATCCCGATGACATTTCTCATCTTATGAGATTGAATCTTTGCATGCTTTAATATGAGCTTCATGTGCACCATCTCTTCTGAGCTTCTGATATTCATTCGCTAATCCTCCTAAGCTTAATCTTTGCATAATGTCATATTGTTTAACCTTTTTTATTATTATGCTAACTTGTATACTATTGATATCAATGACAATTCATCATAACAACTTATCATCACATCAATGACATCGAATTTTGACATTAATGACAATATTTCCAACAACATATACAAGACCCGATGAAGGGTAGCCCACGTACATCGAATTACTCAATTTCCACCCTAATTTACTCAAATTTTGAAACCTAATTTAAAAATTTAATCCACTAGAAAGGAAGAGGAGGGGAAGAGGAATTACCTAGTCCATACAATTTTTGATTTCGTCGCTCAATGTTCTCGCAATCACCAGTTGAAGATCGGAGGTATTTTGGTCCAATTTTCACTATTTGGGTAAAAAATCAAAATGACATAGTAATTTTTGGTTTTGTTACTATTTATAGCAGTTTTTACCCACTTTCTATAGTTTTGAGTCATTTTTTTGTCTAATGGACTAATACAACAGTGGATTGAGTTGGTTTTTGTAGTTTTCACCAGGGATTCTTGCAGATTTCAACGTTATGTTGGTTGTTCATAACCACGGGAAGGTATTTTCACTACCCTGCATATAGGATAGGTATCCATTCCATCATGAACTGTTGCATTGTCCCATAACTGTCACTCATATGCCTTAGGTACGAACCCATTTTTTGTGACACAGAACCTTCCATCTGCTATAAGAAGTGTCGTTATCAAGTGGTAGAGACTTACCAAACATGGGTGCCCTAGTTAGATCCTCCGCTTCATTTGGTGCCCATGCAAAGATATTTTCCATAAGACAGGGAGTCCCTTATAGCTAATACATGAATTTATGTTGAGCCTCATTTCTCACTCATAAACATGATGCACTATACCTAGAAGACTCCCAAGCGATTATGATTTAAGCTCTTTCTGACTCATCTAAAAAAGCGAAACATTTGTCGAGTGATTTGTCCCTTTCACACTCGTTAAATTGGACTTGAAAGGTTGTGAGTCTTAGTTAATCTCTTTTTCGACTCGTTTTCAAAAAAGAGAAAAGATTGTTGAGTGAAATTGTCTCTTTCACACTCGTAAATTGGACTTGAAAGGACTTATATTTGGTACAAGTTTATCCATTTTTCATAACAAGTAGACTAAAGATCATGAAAAGGGACATTTTTTGGCATTAAGTTGTGATTGCATCTCATGTCCTTGCTTGCAGTATTGAGCCTATAGTTGGTTCTCGCTTTGCATTATAAATTGTTTTCCTCAATAGTTTTTCATCCTCAACCAAGAAGAGCCTCACTTTTATCCTTCACAATTTGACACCTCATACCCAGGAGGGAACATTCCCCCAAGTGTCCATCTCCTGCATGCATATCCTTGCATTGAGCATAGGTATGTTCCACTGTTGGAACTAGTTTTTCTTACTTGTGACACTCGTTTCCTCCTCTGTATCATAGCATTCATTTGTCTATGAAAAAAAAAAAGGTGGGTAGGAAGGGAGTATTATCTTATATTGGCAGCAGTCATGTCGCCTTTGAACAGAGAACAAAGTTATTGAGTCCATTTGTCATAATAATTTTTGGTTTAGCATGGCCTTAGGAAGTCGAGGTCATTACAAAGAGTATTGTCTACAGACTAGTTACTCTTCCAGTCCCTATAGATAATTTCATTGATGCCTCCTGCATCTAATAGTTTCATCGTTGATTCTATGTTGTCAGAGTCTTCCATATATCTCATGCTCTTGTTCAAAGGAATTCTATCAATATGTGTCGTCCATTCCTTAGAACTCTTGACTTTGCATGTCAGCCATACCCTCAGTTTGTCTCAGAATCACATGATACTATAGTCCTATCACACACCCTAGTCCTACTTTCACCATTGGTAGGTAACCTTGAACCTAGCAGTTGAAATTTCATCATTGGTCCTTGACTAGGAAGTTTCCCTTGTGTTCGACAACAAGACATCTATTCACACATTGGATTCATGCAGTGGCTTGGATGCCATTATCCTTATTGGTGGTTTCCTCACCTTTGTCAACAGTTTTCCTCATTGGTTTCTATTCAGAGGGTCTTTTTCATGTACCACTTTCACTTGGCACACGCGAAAGATGCACAGGGTCGTTGGTTCATGAACATGTTATTCGTTTGATCTCCTCCAAATCATGAAGCTCTTGCTTTGTACCTCATGCTGAATGATGAGACATGACTTAATTCTCTCCTTTCAGTGGGTCTCCTTCCATCGAATACATCTCATCTATTATGGAAACGAGACCTAGAGTCTTATGAGTACCTTGAGGCTTGTAGTCATTACTGGCAGGTCCTCTCACCATCGATAGTTGGGAATACATAAATGTCTTCTGATCGATGGATTCTTCAAGTGTTCTACCCCAACTACTTTATTCACACTTGTAAGAATGTACTTGGTTCCTTGATACCTAATTTTATTATCAGTAGGTTGTCTCGCATTTGTTAACGGTATACATCAATGACCGATAATCAAACGATGTCTCATTATGTTCAACCTCAACTCCTTTATTCGCATGATGTAGACTTGCACCTTTGGCGGATTGTGTAGAAGACTTGAATACATCAGTATGTGGCCGCATATTTTGTGAGTTGTTTCTTCCTTTTTCATTGGACCAATACCTATATGACTTCAGTGATCATGGGAGATCAGATTGTACTCCATTGTATACACTTATCTTCAGATTGATTTTGAGACTGGTTCTCTTGGGCCTTGTTCTTGACTATGACACCCTTTGGCATGTAACCACATTTTTATTTGCCTATTTTTATTGGATAAATCCGTAGGTGCAGACACTAACCGATCTCCCTAGATCCACCTGGATCTAGAACAAAGCAAGACAGAACATGACTCTTTCCCTAGATTTTGACCATTAAATTAAATAGGAGGCAAGAACAAATGACATACCTTATTATCACTTCCTATGGCCTTTGTTGCTCCCGCTTCACTCCAATGCTCTTGTGCAGTCAAGACCAAAACAACACAAACGAACCAAAGTGAAGAAAGCACAATCTATTCAACAGTCAATCTATGTATATGATCAAGGAATTATACAATAAAGAGGAAATAGCTTTATGGGAAAGGGACATATTACTGTATCATATTGATGGAAAGTAAAGATTACAACCTGAGCCTTGATGTTGCAAACTTCCTTTCGATGGCCCTTGGCTCTGACACACACACTTTCTCACTTGCATGAAGAATATTAAAACCCTTATGATAACCTTGTTGGAGTTTCTTAGCCTGTTGTTCAAGCTTCAATCCTTCACACAATTCTTTCACTAATTCTCCAATAAATCTTGCTTAACCTTGCTTGCTTTTGCTTAACCTTTTCCATGAGAATTCCCTCAATATATAGGAGAGAATGAATTAGTTACTTGGATAAGAATGATCCCAAAATATCAGGGAATCCAGTACTAGGATAACCATTCGAATGCCATCTCATCCTTCTAGAAGATTCCCTTCTAGAAACATCGAGAATTCATCTTTTTCCTTGCTTTAGAAAGAGTTCTCACCCTAGCAGTTCAACACAGTGCGAACTTCTCACACCCTGGCTTAAGGCAGCCTACGAGAATCATACATTCTTGTAGGAAAATATACTAGCAGCCTGCAAACCTCCTTCAAAAATGATATTTCTGGAAAGAGAAGAAAGTAACTTCTCTCAAGAGAAAGTTCTTATGAAGAGCCTAAGTACACCATCATCAATAGATCATCCTGATGACCAAAATCATGGGTAATAGAATGCCCCCCAAAGTATGAGTTTTGGAACCAGTGATAGCCAATAGACTTTGTAAGCTGCATGTGTGTGTCGAGAACCAAGAGCACATCTAATCAAAAACCTGCAAACAACCAAGCATCTACAGAATATCATATATATATCAATTCTGAGGTAGGCATTCCCATACTCAGATCATAGATGGACAACATTATAGACCTGGGTCATGGCCACCAATCATACACTGTGGATCTATGCGAAAAATTTCAAATCAAGACAACATAACCACAAGACATACACAATGGATCTATGTGTCACAAATTATACATACTCCATCGCAACCTGGATCACCAAGATGATATCCAGGGTCTTCAATTTCATCTCCCAAAGTACGAATCTAACCATGTGAAGTCGAACACAGTAGAAACCACTTGATTACCAGTCATTGATGAAACCGTTAACAAGTGTGAGGGAAATCACCATTGATGTCAATGACTACCAAGGTACCATAGTACAATCCATCAAGTGTGAATAAATGAGTTGAATTCGAACAACCAATGGAATCTTTCGATTAGGGGTCAATGATGTAAACCCACTATTGAAAGAGAGGAAACCTGCCATTGAGGCATGCAAGCTCCAAGGTACCAAATAATTTCTAAGTCTTGATTCTGGATAATGAGCTGAAGTTGACGGAACAAAACTCATCACAGGAGGGCCTTGATGTATCCCCCATCAATGACATGAAATGAGTAACAAATTTTGAAGATGAAACAGAGTAAGACTGGACACAGGGAAGGCCAACACAAAGAGAATGGATAACTACAGATGGTTGACTCAATATAGGTTTCAGATGGACTTCTCTTGAACATATGAATGACACGAACAATGATTTGGCAGCATTGACTCAAAGATGACACAGGGAATGACCTTGTAATCAATCGAATGAGAGACAAAATGGATTTCCCAAACTAGCTTCAAATGATGAATAGGGGGTGTCATGTTCAAGAGCAACACTTACTGCCAATCAATACGAAGATGAAAACATATCCCTTTCCCAAATTTTCCCCCACCATTTCTGGTGAGTACCTCTTTATTTTTATGCAAGCTTGAGGAGGATAACATATGCTTGTTGATGTAAGCTCATCCTTCGGACGAGTCCCTCGGAGTATGTTTAACGAACCCTAAGAAGGAGTGGTTATGTCCCATCACGGATCCGTCAATGCTTGTTTAACGAGTCCAGAGATAGAAAACTCGAAGGTTTTTCAAGATTATAGAGTTTGGAAAAACACTTAAAAGAGAACTCTCTCATTTCCTTTTTCATAAACTAGTCTGAATGAGACCAAAAAAGAGATAAATTATCGCTCACTAGACGTGTACTTCACATACTTTATCGAGCGTGAAAATAGCAAGGTCGCTCGGCGATCTTTTCACATTTAGAGAGTCTGAAAAGAGCTTAAAGAGGACTCCAGGGGGTTCCTTTTTCGTATAACCTTGTTGAGCCTGAAAAAGTGATAAAAATATGCTCGATCATGTTCTCATGTATTTACAAGCACAAGAACGAACAAAAATGACGCTCGAGGTTTTATGTAAAAACCATAAAAAACAATCAAAAACACGCGATAACAAAGAAAAACATGTCTGTATCCTGTATTTGATCATCAAAGTCATCATGCTTGCAAGAATTACACTCAACATGACATTAGGGATTAGGTTTAATTGATAAATAATCATAAAAAACCCAAAACGATATAGTAAAAGTAAATAAAATGAGTAAATACTTTTTTTTACCACACCATTTTACATTACCACTATTGAGCTCAAAAAACCCCTCTTTTACCCTCCAAGTTTGGTGTCAATTTGCGGGAGCTATGAGAGACCATTCAGCGAGCCATCTGCGATAGTTAGGTAAGCTCTTCGTCCTTAACACTTTCATGGTTTAAATTTGTAATTTCATTGGTTAAATTTGTATTTTTAAGTTGATTTTCTAAGCCCTATACGTGCGCTACCATTCTCGTAGGCAGGCTATATGGGGCTTGCGAGAATGATGCATTCTCTCAAGTGAGCCTTAAGCCACCTGTGAGGTTCTCGCACTGTGCACATAGGGCACCTGCGAGAACCGCAAAGCCCAAATTTTTTTTAAATTTTTAGCCAATGAAAAAGATCCAAAGCATGAAAAAATTTATTAATCCTCTTATTGTGTTCCTTATGCAGATAATTGGCCATCAACATGGTGCTAGAGTGGCATGAAAGGGAACATGAAGAGGACAATGCAATGGTCGAAAATCATCCACCTACCATAGCTTCTTTGAGAGATTGTGGGCTCTTGAAGTAATTTCGCATCCTGGGCATGAGGTCCCAAGTCAGACTTTTAGAGTACCTAGTGCGTATGTGGGACCCAGATCAGTAGGTGTTTCGTGTGGGGGTCCACACACTGTCCTTAGACATTGAGGATATTTACTTTTTGACCGGATTGTCCTGACGGGGGTACTATGTGAGCCTAACCGGTAGTAGAGGTGGTGGGCTACTGCGTTCCCGAGGCTGAGAGAAAGAAAGGAAAAGTAGCGATTTGGGGGGTACAAGATTTGACCCTCTGTACTATCCTATTCACTATAGCTCAGATGGCTGGGAGTTCTGCTCCTCACATGGCATTACAGAGCTACTTCCAGCATGCTATTGAGTGTACTGAGCCTCGAGTGTTCAACTGTGTAGATGCAGTGCTACGCAGTATAAAAAAGCAATTGACCAAGTGCAGGCACGGCAACCTGAAGCAATTCAGGTACGAATATTTTCTAGTATCCTTCTTCCTTGGGCGGGTCCCATTA
The DNA here is from genome assembly GCA_000966675.3 of Picea glauca. Lineage (NCBI taxonomy): Eukaryota > Viridiplantae > Streptophyta > Pinopsida > Pinales > Pinaceae > Picea > Picea glauca. The sequence continues at coordinate 242,059 of JZKD02S2390816.1, read as the reverse complement.
CTGAGACTACAGGTGGAATGGAATTTACCGGCTCCCAAGGATCCATGGATGCTGAGATGATGTCGGCTCATGGCCTGGCACGTAGCAGGACCGATCATCAAATATGATGATACTTTCTTTGACTGGCTTCAACCACAGATATTGATGGTTGATGACTATGCTTATGCTGGGTTGGATTTCCAAGGAGATCCAGATTTTGCATTGCCAAAGGATGCTCAGTGGGGAGACCTTGGTAAGAAGTACACACATTTTTTCTTTTCAAATGTTTTTGTGAATTTTTATCATATTCAAATGTTTTTGTTTTATATATTCGTCCGAAGACTAATACAAAATCATTTTTTGATAACACAGATGTTGGACCTTATAGACCTCCCGACACTTCTCCCATCCAGTGGCGAGGAGAGGTAGCGGTAGCACCATAGTATGCTGAGGATTATCAAGTAGTGGAACAGAATCTAGAGGGTCGAACTGCAGACATTCCAGACATGACTCTGGAAGAGGTTCCACGACGCGATCAGCGTCATACTGTAGGGGTATCAGCATCTATGAGTCAACTGCTCCGTAGAGTTGCTAGGGAAGTCGTGTGTTACCGTGAACGTTATCCATGACGTCACTTTGTAGAAGCTATGAGCTTCCAATTTTGATATTTTGGTCTTCGGACAAACTTTTTGAAAAAAAACTCTTTTGATTGTTATATATACAGATGGCTTCTATTGGTTTACTTTATATTGTGTGAATTTCGATCTGTTTGATTTATAAATGATTCAAATGTCTATCCAATACATAATTAGCCAATGCATCTGTTAATGTATTTATACATCTAGGAATATGTTGATATTCAATGTGATCAAAATAAGGTTCCAAGAGACGAATTCGCAAATACACCCGTAACAAAGTAGGACTTCGAATAGAGTAAATATTACTTAACTGTAGTACTACAAGCTGCGAGTCAAATCGCACAACCAAATGGTGAATTCTGAGTGAGATAGCATCAACCAATAGTTCAATAACGGTGCTATACTCTGCAATGTTGTTGGTTTCATGGCCGAGGCACACACCTCGTAAAGATACAAGTTTGTTTGTTGGGGTATAGATTGCCCATGCAGCGGAAGCAAGGTTCCGAGTACTATGGCTAGCACCATCAGTGAAGCCAATATAGGGTAGCGAAGAATCTGACATCTGGAAATCAAACACAACGTCACATAAGGGCAGAGACCAGATAATGACAAAAGAAAGCTATAGTAGCACACACAAAGTATGATACATTAAAATACAAGTACTTGTGCACAGATGATTTATGCATAGTACTTCTTCAAGTACAACCCATTTCTGGGTTCACTCAAAGGGATACCATTGATGTCAAATGTTGGTGTCACCTCGGCCCATTTCATAAAGTAATCAACGGTTACAATAATGCAACCATGCCCCCCGGCCAAGTGAGGGTGACATATCATGAAATCGATGCCCCCTTTTGTAAAGGGATCAATTGAGACCACAGGAACGGGCGAGATGACAACACTAGTCGATGAAGTCGAGATCCATTGATAGTTCTCAAGAGTGTGTTGTTCCAGAAAGAGTATGGAATGATGATTCCCATCATCCCAAGGGGTGTCCTCCATGATGGACATGATCATCTCATCAGTGGGAAAAATAACATGAAAAGGATCGGGAGACAACTCATCAAGAGAGGGGGTAGAAGGTGTTGCCGATTGAATGACTTAATAGGCGGATTCAACTGGACTTAACGGCATTGCATTGCCAAAACGAAGATGATCTCCAGGGTCAGGGACTATCCAAGGGTCGGAAGACACAGGAAGTTCATGAGGCACGGTGGAAATCATGTTGATAGAAGCAACTGACGGGTGTGGAACATCAGGCGGTGGAATGGGGAAAGTACCCATTAACGAGGAGTCCTTTAGAAGACCTACATCGACATTCTCATAACCCGGTGGGGTTTTAGAAATAAATGGCACGTTGCCAGTACGAGTATCAGAATTGAAGAAGGCAAGTTGGTCAACAGTAATAACCTTCCCTTGATGAGGGAAACGTACTACACAGAAAAGTGTTGACACAATGGCGCACATGGAATCGATCCAACTGCGGCCAAGCAGAAGATTATAATCAAGGGGAGCGTCGAAGACTTCCACTTCAACTTGAACCATTTTACCTTCTAACATGATAGGAAATGAAGGAAGAACATCGTAAGGCTTAAAACTAGATCCATTGAAGGCTTTAAGAGTGTTCTGGGATTCATTCAAAGGAGGAGAGCCAATGGCTTTCCAACAAGCAAGAGACATAACACACGTCGAGGCACCCTCATCGATAACAGTTTGGCAAATGTTCTTGTCAGAGACAACAACTTGGATTTGAAACGCGAGTTGAGGGGGTAACCTTGGAATGTGATCTTCCAAGTCAAAGACTATTAAATTCGTATCCATCGGGTCAATTCCACCTATAGCTTTCAACAGTGCCTTCCATTGTGCAGGACAAGACTGAAGGACTTCAAGGGCTGACATCATTGAAGGTTCCTGGGCCAGATCTTCAACAATGCTATAGTTTTGGGTCGCACGAGCATGAGGATTGAAAGCTGATTTTCAAATGACACCCTTAGGGGGGGGTCGCATAACTGTGTCGAGGCTCGATCGTTCGAGATGAAGAGGACCATTAGTAGGTGGAGTCGCTGGAGAGGGTTGTACCAAAGCAGGAGGTAAATCGTCAACCTTCTCCTTACACTAGTACATTTGGGTCAAATTCTGACGGCACATTCGACGCAATTGCCACTTTATATTGTCAGGAGAACGACAAACAACTGACCTCGACAAACATCGTTTCACATGACGTCTCTTTTCCGACGACATAGATTCCATCGTTATTGCGACGTCTTGAACGTGGCAAGACCGACGTCTTGAATGTGGCAAGAGAGACGTCTGAAATGTGGCAATAGAAACATCTGGAACATGGCAAGACCGACATCTTAAATGTGGCAAGACCGACATCTTGAATGTGGCAAGAGAGACATCTGAAACGTGGCAATAGAGACATCTAGAACATGGCAAGACCGACATCTTAAATGTGGCAAGACCGACGTCTTGAACGTGGCAAGAGAGACGTCTGAAATGTGGCAAGACCAATGTCTTGAAGGTGGAAAGAGAGAAGTCTAGAACGTGGGAAGAGAGACGTCAAGAATGTGGCAAGAGAGACGTCTTAGACGTGGCAATAGAAACATCTTGAACATGGCAAGACCGACGTCTTGAATGTGGCAAGAGGGACGTCTAGAACGTGGGAAGAGCGACGTTAAGAGGTATCATCTCCGACGTGGTTTCTATGGGAGCGACACTCCAAGATGTTGCAATAGCGACCTTCTTGTAGGTATTTAAAAAAAAAATACAATATCAGTACTAAGAGGGATAGGTACATTAACCTTTGCTAAGATACTAGCCATATCAATATTTAAATCTATATC
>JZKD02S2390816.1:222939-235247 GCA_000966675.3 Picea glauca | reverse complement strand
TCACATGTGGAGTAAAGTCAATAAAACACTCTTAGTTCACTGAAAACACCCTTCTACTGCGGAAAAATTCTTCAATAATATCCAAAATATTTAAAAATATTCTTGATAGATTCCTAATGGATTCAAGAGGAAAAATCAACTGCAACAAAATTCATATATACTAATGGAATACACCAGGGGTGCAAGTAAAAAACATTTCTATAATTCTTGGATTTTCTTTCTCAGAAAAGTTTTCATTCTTCAAATATCCAAGCATGCCTATCTCTCTCAAGAGGCCCACTTCTCAAGCTTGGAAGGAGGTTTTCAACAAAATGACTTCCCATTTCCAGCAATGGGGAGCAATATGGATCAACCACGCAAGTAAAATAATCTTAATAAAGTTAGTATTATATTCTTTGACCATTTTTCAATGTGTATTTCTTATGTAAACTAAAGGAGTGATGACTCATATTGCCAGAAACTTAAGGTGATTTCTTTGGTAAGGCATGAATACCAATACAAAAACATTCCACCTAATTAATTACAATACAGTCTGCCTAGACTTGTGCAGGGGAAAATTGGATATAAAAGACCCGTCTCTTATGAATATAACACTTTGTGCTAAGATTGCATGGTGTTCTATCTCCATTTCGCGTGAATGTTGGAAAAAATCATTTCTCCCTCACTATTTTAATGGATCTCAGCTTCGCTTCCTTGAAAACCATTTTCCAAAATCCAAAGGATCACCTATATGGAATCTTATCAAAGATGCAACTCATGTAATACGGTCCAATATATAATGGAATCTAGGAAATGGGAATACCGTTAATCTGTGGAATGACAGTATCATGGGGAAATATCCAATGGGATCTCATGAAACTATTATCCCTTTAAAAAATTGGGGCATCAAAAATGGCATAAGCAATATTTCAAACATTTCTCTTTGTTATGAAAATGGGAAATGGAAGGGATGGACACAAATTTATCCCCAGTGAAGATCTTGGCCTCAGACTTAGCCTTATATATCCACCTCACTGGCTATGATCCAATTGATATTTCCATGAGGGATGAGCATTGTTGGGGAACAAATAATTACTCGGTCCTATAAACTGGCATGTGTATACTTATATGCCATAGTTGGTTTATGTATAAACTGAGTAAGTCCAGAGCATGAGCCCATTCCACTGAGAATCGTCCCATCTGCCTGATTCTCTTGGTGTTCTGGTTTAATCCCTCGAAATCACCTTCCCTAGGGAATTTCATCATGTCTCGGAGTCAGAGTAAGCTCCTTGGTATGGCTACCACTACAGTAAACCCATGAGGTTACCCTGCCCCAGTTTCATATCTCCTAACTCGGTGAGTTAGGAATGCACTTCATTTAGGTCAGTATCCTAGGGAATTTGAAAAGTACCCAAGCCGTTATCCAGAAACCCAACTAAGATTAGGGATAATTTCCTAAGAACAATATGAAGGTTCATGTGACCTAAGTCTGGAAACCCTGTGCAATAAGGAGTTAGCTCTCTAAGGTGTCGGAGTCATGGGAGTTTGAAGCTCTGAGAGGTTGAATTTTGTTACCCGAGTTCAGAAAGGATAGTGAGTCCAATTATCAAAAGGGAGTATCCTTTCATTTGGTAGACGAATGGATGAGATCCTTTCGGAAGTATCCCAGGTCTGTCAGGACCAATGGATCTAGAGGAGGAGCGCAGGCGTTAACACCTCGACCCCTTCAGTATTCACAAGTAGAGATGGAACTGAGACCCTACATTCCAGGATCCATCGAGAGCTACCTAGACCATCGATCTTAACCCTTGTGTAGATGGGAGAGTGGACTTGTCAAAGTCCTAAAAGTCCTGAAGTGATCAGAACCATCCATCGGCAGAGGACACGTGGCAAAGGATCAGCATTTCACTGACTCGCTGCTGAAGGAAGTCAAAGGGTAGAGTTTTGTGAACTTGCCAGACCCAAACTCATGATTTGATCTGAACTATCGGATCACAGGAGAACCATGACCATTGATCTAGGCGCAAGGATATCGAGAGTTTGGGGTTTGGTCTTTAGAAAGATAGGCGTTGGTTGTGTTCCAACTTCGTGAAATGCGAAGTCCCAATGAGTTCGAAAGATTAAGCCCTCGGTCATGGCGAATGGTCATGTGGGCAGAAGATTAAGGAAGGAACTACTGAAGATCAGGATTTCGTGGAATGGAGAGTCAGAGCTGGCTCATGTTCATTATCCCGATACGTGAAATTGCAACATGATCACAACCGTCGATCAAGGGGATAGCACAGGAGCGCAAATCTGGCCTTGGAGAGAAACTGGAGGTTAGGGATTTGGGGAAACATGAGTCAGGATTGGCTTTCTTGCAGAAGTCCTGAAGTCCCAAAATATGAAGCACCTTTTTATAGGCGTGCAGTTACAACCTGTGGACACATAGGTGAAGCTCGCACCTTGTGCATGTTCACATTGATGGGGTTTCAATAGGGCCTGTGGATCAGATATTGGGATTTCAGTAGGAAATTGAAGAGCTAATCCGGCTCTTGAATGAGAAATTTTATTTATTTCTCACTTGAAGCGTGGGGGTGTTACAGTTAGAGAGACACTGGTGGTAGACTTGTGTGGACGTAAGTTCCACCATGGTAGGCTAGGCTAGTGCCATGTTAGGACCAAGGTGTCACCACGTCAGTTGGAAACTAAATTCCAATTTCAAATAACTGTGACTCTGAATGTTATATTGTCTTGACTGATTTGTTATAGTATGAGCTCATTTGAGCTAGACGATGGCATAATATTATATCTTGTTTGGATTTTATATAGTTGTGAATCAAACGATCTGGCCGACTGAAGATTTTGATGTAGAGTATGAATATTATCTCATGTCAATAGTTTTCTGCTTACTTCTGTCTAGAAAAGGAAAACTGTCAGTAATGGGTTTTTAAATGAATTTAGGGCATAAGGATTTGGCCTCTGTGTTGGTTAGGAAATCCTCAAAGGGATTTCTCAATGATCAATTTCGCAAATACATAGTCGGGATAGACTCTAAAGGACTGTTTAGGGCCTATCGATCCCTTGAAATTCCTTTTCCTGTTATAGAATTCTAGTTTTGTGAATGGAAGGAGCTTCCTTCAAACCATTTTCTTATACAAGTGACCTCAAGCTTGAGTCCAGAGCCTTCCACATGTCTCAATATGGATGTGTCATGTGTCACTCTTGACTTTTGTCATTTGACCAAACTTTGACCATGCATAACTTTCACATATGAGCTATGTTTGAGGCATCATTTACGCCATTGGAAAGCTGTCAATGAGCTCTTCATGATGATACCATTTTTGAGTGAATTTGAAATACTTAAATTTTGAGCATTTCCCAAGTCCATCCTGATCATCTGGAGTATAGGATCCACCCATATCCTTTTGAAGCATTCTGGAGTATAGGATCCAACATATTTGTCGACCTTATGTGTGAAAGTTCAATAGTTGACATATTTGTAGGATCATCTGGTGTATAAGATCATTTGGAGTATAGGATCATCTGGAGTATAGGATCCAACATATTTGTTGACCTTATGTGTGAAAGACACACAACTTATGTGTGCAAGTTCTCCTTATGTGTGAGAGAACAAGTAGTCTATTCATGCCAAGAAATATGTTCTAAGTTCTTTTATGCGGCACGGATTTTGAGTCAAGCTAAGGATTGTATGTATTATTTTGCGTGTTGAAGGGAGTTTGAGGCACTTTAGAAAAAACATCACCGTGCTTATAGTCATTTCTACACAATTTTCCACAAGGTGTTCATATTTGAGGTCCTTTTCGTCATCCAAGCAGTGGATTTTTAACTCATTTCCTTGTTTCGTGTGTCAAGGGGCATCTGAGGCACTCTGATGAAACATAGTCAATATTATACTCAACCTTCTAAGGTTTTCGAGAGGATCGCAAGGGTGATTTCCTTTTCTGCATCAGAGCAGTAGATTCGAAGGGTGTGTTTGACTCTTATAATGTAAAGTTATCTTATTTTTACTTTAAACTATTATTGTGCTTTTATAAGAGCGGTCTCACTGGTTGGAAGTGGACCCAAAGATAGTCATTTTTGTATGGATATTGTTACTACTTTCATGTGATTATGTTTTCTCATGTATGATTATGCAAGTTATGTTCTTCAGCTTATGTGTTTGGTTCAGTTCACTTCCATGTTGTAAGAACTGTTAATAAAGATTCTTGGAATAAGAAAGTGGTGTTGAAATTTATGATATTTTCAATTCAGATCAAGTAGTGCATGAGTTCTACCCATATTCAGATCAAACCACTCCTATAGGGGCCACGTCATTTCCAGAGCGCAATGACCTAGGCCACAAAAGTGCCAGTATTGGACAGTACGAAAGAGATGAATCCACGTGTATGCCACGTGGCGGAGGGGATGGCCATTGGCCAAAAACATATTGAAAAATTTGGAACGCCATAACTCTCGAACTCGAACTTGGATTTGGACAAGGTCATAGTCGTTGGAAATATCTCGGTGAGCACAAGGCGATGGCGTCCTCATCCAAGGAACTTCAGGGAGTTGTAGGGAAGTGAAAATTTATACCCCATCCATTAAAAGATTACTTAGGGGGTTGGGTGTGTTACAGATGTGTATCAGAGCCAGGTTACAACTATTGGCCTAATTGGCCTCACGAAAGAGTCAAATAGCTTTCTTTTCTTAAGAAAAATTTAAGGGGGAGGGCACCCTAGCCTACCCAATCTATCAAAACAAGATTTAAACAATAGGCCTGGATGGGCCATAAGTCATCCATAGGACTAGTATAACAAGGCAAAGACAAGCTTGTTAGAAAAAGTTCCTTATGTTGGGAAGTTTATATGTTATCTGCACAAGCCCCTTGGTTGAGGTTTCCTTTTTGGAAATTTCTTACAAAAAAAAAAAAATTTATAGGAGTTGTCGATCTGTGAAATATTGACTAGATCAAAGTGGAAGGATCTATGCACGTGATGGAAATGGAGTCAAAGAAATGTCATGTTGAAATATGCAAGCCAGAGATCTCACAATGAGACAAAATCGTGAATGTTGATTCGGGTCTATGTTGAAGTTATAGTTTAAGATCCCATTTGTGTAGTGCTAGGTCACAATATTCGTTCATATGGAAGATGTGGTGATTGTGTATTTGAGGGGTAAGACCCTTAAAAAAATGATTCTTCATGGTTAAATAAATTGAACGTGAAGTGATAGGATCCATGGTAGTAATAAATTGCCACTTTGATCAACGAGACTAAGCCATGTATGTAAAACTCCTCACAACTAGGGGATTGATGGAAATTGTAAGGTCAATTTACTCGACCTATAATGAATGAAAATTGTTGTTGGAATAATCTGGTTAAACAAGTAAAAAGGAGCCATGTAGGTTGAGGAAAACCTTCATGAATGTGGAAATGAAGTGACATGGGCAAGTTCAAATGCTCATGGTTGTGCTAAGGGGGTGTATATCCCCATTAACTTAAAGGGTGTGGCTATGCATGAGAATGCAAGGGGTGATCAAGTGGAATACATCTACACTACAGGCATGGGTAAAATGCTTGGTGCATGTAGACTTATTATAGTTTGTCATTGGATGTAAAATATGGTGATGTCTTAGCTCATATGGTTAGTGATGATCTTATTATAAGCAACATAAGTAAAATGTTGATGGTATTTATTGTACATTACAATATGGGGATAAAGGTAGAATGGTTAATGAAATGTTGATCCCAAATGTGGTAAAGGAAGTGTTGGGGCACTTCTAGGTGACCAATGGGTCAATTTGACATCCATAGGTGGATGGTATCCATATAAGGTATGGATTGATATGCTCAAGTAGTAGTGAGAGGGAATATAGAAAAGGATTCCCTTGATAATAATAAAAAAAGGTATGCTAACAAAAATGGTTTGAGGCATGAAAAGAAGCTTGATAAGTTGTCTTGTTTCCTTGGGAACTATTGGAAGTGCCTAGATGTTATTTCTGGGTTATTGAATAATTTTATAATAGTTGAGGAAATAATTCCTTATTGCTTGTTGTTGTCATATGGGAAGGGGGAAAAAGTTATGATTATGTTTGTTAAAATTTCCATGTGGATATCATGTGAATGACTATAAACTCTCAACCAAGAGGGAAACATGTTGTTGAGTAATCCTATGAGACTTTTCATAAGAATGGAAGTAATTCCTTGGGAGAAGGATCTGGAAGTCTAATATGTCCATGTGTATGAATGACATGGAAAAGGTGCAAGCGATGAGCTTGCATGATGAACGTTTAGCTATGTTTGTATATGCTTGAGTGCATGGATTTAATGCATTGTAAGGTTTCTATATATGAATGAATGATATTAAATGTGCAAGTGATACACATGTATGATGTATGAGTATATGTATATTAAAGGCACGATGTGACTGCATGAATGAGTGAAATGTAAAGAAAGAATTGCACTTACTAAGATTGAATGAATACCATTGATGCATGGTTGACTCTATTCTGAAGAGTCATCAAAGTTTTGTTTTGAATAATAACTTGAGGAGGATGTATTACATTCCCTTAGGAAAAGCTAGTATAAATTGATAAAAGAGTAATTGAGCAGGGATGCTTTGTGGTCATGACAAAAGGGAAACCTGATTAGGCTTTAAAAGCTGGATGTAAATGGTCATGAACAATCATGAACTAAATAAATTTCAATAGATAAAGAAAAGACAACTATAAGTGTTCCTACAGTAGACACACAATATGTTGAATCATGTACTAAGAACATTGTGCATGAAAGCACAATGGGATAATATGCATATGTAATTCAGAATGCATCATAAGAATGCAAGTTTATATTCCTTATGGAATAGTTGGTAAACAACTAAAATGATATAGCTGAAGCTGAATAAAGGTTGAGGGCATCACAGATAGTGATGGATATGCAATAAGGAAGTATCATGCTAAAGGAGTTCCCTAGGGAGGAATTGTGTAAAGACTCTATCAGGAGAACATAGTCACAATCGTAATGACTGATGAGAATTGGGTAGTGGGATGGAAGCATATATATAAGGATCCCGGATTACATTCTAAAACATAATAGCATGAATGGAAGACTAACAAATGAGCATTGAACATTCTGATAACTAAATGTTAATGTGCAAGAAGCACAGGTTCATAATCCATTGTGAACAAAAATCTTGTTGTTGTAGCATGTTGATTTATCCAATAATATTAAGGTGAACCTAACCAAGACTATTCAAGGAAAAGAGCAGGGCCTAGATTGCATAAGCAAAGAAGGAGAAAAGGAGGAATACTTTTCTCACTTTAAAATATGATTTGCTTAACAGAGTTATGAATCTCAAAAAGGAACAACTAAGAAAGCAAAGGAAAATAAATAAACAAGTATGTTTGAATGAATAGGCTTGGTTAATATGTGTTAAGTAAAGGCAATGAGGCCTTGGAAAATAACTCAGCTAGACTAAAAGTCCAGGGTTGTGTAGAAGGGGTTGGACAAGGGAAGAGTTCCTCGACTCCTTCCTTATCGTTTATTGTATTTCTCTGGTATGAGAGACTAATTTACTGATGCAGGTAAGTGTTTTGGCATAAGGATGCTAATAGTTGTATGATTATAGAATACAACTGAAAATTGGATTGTGATTTCACTAGCTAACACATTAAGGAGTAATGTGGTAGAGTGCATAGAGATATGTTGGGGATTATCTGAAAATTTTTAATTGATTTAATGTTATGATACATGCATTTTTAATTTACATGACGAATAATATATTTGTGATGTATGTCATGTGTAGAAAGAAATTGGAGATGTTGGGAAAGACAATTACCAGTGATGGACAACCTCAAGTAGAGGATGAATATGAGAAGGTTGTTTTTTAAATCTATTGAAGGGGATTTAAAAGTATCCATAAATCACCACTGATGAAGTAATATCAGAGAGGGTGTTGGCAGCTAGAACTAGTATAAAAGTGTTTATGTATGTGTGTCATAACGTAAGAAGGGATTTGGTGAGAGTTCGCTCTAAAGTATTTTATTATCTAAATGATATTCAAATAGTGGTTGTTGTATTCCATTTCTACCCAAGCAGGGTAAGATTCAGGAAAGAAGAATCTAAATAATAAAGAGAGGAAATATATGCCAATCAAGGATGATTTAGAATCCTTGCAAGAAAAAAAAAAACATAAATAAGTAGTATCTTGGATACATTGACCAATCAAGAGTGATTGGGAACAAAATTGCTCATGGGTAGCACGTTGAAATTGAATGCATTAATGAAATGCGTGCTTACATAAGAGGGTAGACAATGGATTGCCCGTTAAAGGAGGACTTTCCAATACTCTACTTGAATTGTAGAGGTGTTAAAGAAAATAGAATTTAGGTATCCATGAGTGTTGGCACCTATAATGACCCTATTAATACAATCAACGAAAGTAGAGAAAAACAAAATAGAAACATTATGAGGATAATCATAGGGTAAAAAAAAAAATTATAAAGACACCATGGTTATTTTTTTTATTTATTGATGTCATTGTTTTACATTTGATGGTCTTCCTTCACTCTACACATGCATTTCATCTATCTTCTTTTCAGAAACAATGGCATCCTTAATCATCTTTGCTTGGTCTTTGATTACTCTAACCTTCGAGATAATACCATCATATTTGGCATGTACATCCTCTAGATGGAGTTCAACTTCTTCAAGTATATTTTGTTGACCTTCTTGAATCTTGTCTTCTTTCTCCTTTTGAAGCTGCAATGTGATCCCATCTAACAAATTTTGATGTCCTTCTTCAATTCTAGATTGTATTTCTGATTTTACCTCATCAGTATTTAAGGATTCCTCAACCTTCATGCAAATTTCATCTTTTAGTCTTTTGGTATATTCTTCATCCAATATCCATCTTTCTTCTTGATTTTGACAATTCTTCTTTTCTTCTTTCAATCTCTTGACCTCATCCAATAGTTTTTCATTGTGGTTTCGTAATATACATATCTCTTCTTTTTTCTTTTTCAAATCTTCCCTTCACTCATCATTTTCCCACTTTGATTTACTATTATTTTCTTGCTTTAAGTTATTAACCTCCTGAATGAGTGATTCATTAAGGGATTGTATCTTAGATAGCTCATCACCATTCTTCTTAATCTCTTCCTTTGCTTCTTTTAATTCATCTTGAATTCTATACAATTCCTTCATTTTTGTATCCCTAATCCATTTATCTCAGAAGAGTTTTTCAAATTCTTCCCATGTTGAGTGCCATCTAGTATTTTGATCCACACTCATCCACCACTTCCAAGCTTCATCAAAAAACTAATTTATTTCCTTTAAAGGGGTCATATTACATTCTTTTACCAACCTCAACCATTCCATAGGATTGATTTCATCTTTATCTTCATCTCTTGTAAATTTAGGTATTTCCATTGATTCTTAATTGAGGTCTAATCCCAACCCTCAAATCACAACCTCAATATATTAAGGATAAATATCTCAAATAGTTGTAATACTCATTCCAATATTCTCTTCTATGGGTTATCTTTCCAATCGATTTTGAATCATCTCAATCGGACATTCCAATCAAAAGTTATGATAGTTTTATGTGAACATACCTTTGAAACCTTGTTTTGGAGTTTTTCCTCCTGACCGACCTTACTTATGATGTATCTCTACAATTTTGGCCCTTCTCAATCTAAAATTGTGATCTGTAGTACTCTGAAATTTCTTCTATGCAATGTCATGGGTCTGACCAAAATTGGATGTGCCAAGTGGAAGTTATGGTAACTTCTCCACACCTTGCTGATTTTTGGCCTTTCCAAGAGATCTCACTTCTATAGCGTGTCCCACACAAAATTATTGATATGAAATTCTAAAATTTGTACCAAAATTACCATAGACTATCCACTATCCAATGTAACTGGTCTCACTCAATTTGGATACTCTAGGAATAATTTATGACTATTTTACCCGGAGCACTTGTTTGAGACTAGTCAATAGGACTAATCAGATACTCTATCTTCCACAGAGTGTATCTCCGAAAGTAAAATGACCCAGAATATGAAATTTGTACCACATGTACTCTGATAAGTATTCTAAATATTCTCTAGGTTTCTCCTTATGAAAATTCTATAAGAAAAAATTATAGAGAAAATTAAAAAATGACAATCTTGAGGAGAAAAACCCTAGGATCGGTGCTCTGATACCAAATGTAATGATCCAAATGCTTACAAATATCATAAAATAATAGAAGTACATACCATGTACAGAATGTGAGTGTGGAAAACAACTCCAAGATAGATAATTGACACAATAAATCCTTAAATAATAGGGAAACCCCCTCCAAATAACCAAATACCTTTCATACTTCACAATTCACATGTCAGTAATGAATACATGATCTCTTATATATAGCTATTCACACTTGCACATGAGGCCCCTTTATCACTAGGACGACCTTATTACATATGTATTTACACATTACATGTACATTTAGGCCCATATATTCCCCCCCTTAGGGTCATAACATATACATTTAGCCATATATAATCCCCCCTTGGGTCATAATACCTTCCATAACAATTAGAAGATTGCTACCTTAGAACAGTAGCAAGGTGTCTTTAATAACTATGGTGAAAAAGTAAGGTAGCATAGTCACTTATGTGAAGAGATCTGCACACATCCTCCATGTCTTCGCGAATTGTAAATGGAAGTATGTAGATATACTGAGAATAATCCAACACGAAGGAAGAGACTTAACAATTAGACAATAATTGATTAGATATCAATAGTTATCATCCAGTTGTCATAAATTAACAATTAGATTTATAATTTACAATTCACAAGGAAATAAATTTAAACAATACAAAATTCTCAGCTTCTCATTGATATCAAAATATATAATTTGCAATTAGTAAGAAATTAAACAGTCATATTACAATCATGTCCAACATATTCAATATCCAAATTTAATATTATTTTACTCAATAATAGTAAAATCTTGTGACCAACATACTGATGATATTGAAGGTGATATTCAACTTGAAATTTGAGCCCATCCTTTGCTTGATAATTAAACAACTTCACCGGTACCTCCCAGCCAACACTAGGGGTACTCTTCTTCCTCCTTAGCCCACTGAGTCGTAAAGGGGTCACACATAGAATCCCATACCCAACTAGCTCAAGCTTTCCCTCGCAAGGAGAGGCTTCCACCTCTTTCCCAAGCTTGCATCCCAACTCACACAAGTAAACTTAGTCAATCGAAATTTTAATTACATCTCATTCATACAACAATAGGGTAGTTTCCCTCTTCCTCACCATTCTTTTTTATAAGAAATTTCACCTTGACACTTGTCATCTCATGTATAATTAGCTAATTTTTAATAATTTAATTAGAGATTATTCACCCCAACGCATGTCATATTTTTCCCAAGTTGCACATGTTTAATCCCTTTTTAATTTAAATAATTAAGCATTTTCCCTCACACCCACAATTAGTTCCTAGATTTCCTCCTAGTTGTCCCTTAGTTCCCCAAATTCTCTTTTATYATGTCMCCTAATTAATTTACAGTTGGAGTTTGATTAGGACTCTACTTCTAGTTAAGCTTAGAGTCTAGATTGACTTAGGATTCTAACTCCTTGTTGACTACACATTCTCTCATGAAATGATTTTCTTTTAATTTAAAATTCTTTTTTATTGATTTCATGCACACATTGGGCATATGCCTAAATTTTATTCTCATTCTCCCTTCACTATAGTTTATTTAGTCTAAAATCCCTTAACCCATTTTACAATTTTATTTAGTCAAAACATCTAGGCTTAAACTTTTGATTATGTTTTTTAGTTTATAACTAAATAATAATTTATACTCTCTTTTCTACAAGGTCCATGTATTCAATTTATTTCTAGGGTCCTATAGATTTTTATTGACTCATATGTATTCATATGATGTGCCCTTCAAGATGCACCACCATGCTCCAAGGGTGCCACTCACCATTGACTTAGTTTGGAAGTTTTCTGGTGCTTGGAGTCAATACTCCACTTGTCGACCTTGTGTGAGACTAAGGGCTTACTGAGGAATAAGGAATCTTCCTTATTGCACACCCCTCAGAAATACTCATGAGTGATTGTCTCGGTCTTCCCTCACGACATCATGAACCCCTCAGAACAAGGTAGGCATTAACCTTCAGTTCAGGTCAAGATGGGAGTGCTAGTAGGTTGTGGCAGGGACGTTGCCACACCTCTCCCTCATCCATATGATATATGTGTATGACCCCTTTACTCCATATGTTAGTCATATTAGAAAGCATCACCATGCCTACATCCACTAACAAAGATACCATCAATAA
>JZKD02S2390816.1:178229-193903 GCA_000966675.3 Picea glauca | reverse complement strand
AAGTGGTTGAATCTGCTAGAAGGGCATTTTTCTGTCCATAACTTTTCGAATAGAGAAAAGATTAATTTTGCGCACCTCAAAGTCATTCCCCATGTCAAAGATTGGTGGGAAACTTTTTGTGAGAAAAAGGAAATAGAGGAACCCTCATTATTTACAGTCAGGAACACCTGGTAATCCTTCAGGGATGCTATTAAGGAACAATACTACCTCGTCGAAATTTATTATGGCTTGTATACCAAATGGACCACACTGCGGCAAGAAAGAGACCAAGCAGTGCCAGAGTTCACAAATATCTTCCATACCTTGTGCACCAAGATGGGTATCAAAGATTCAGAGAGACATCTTGTACTCAATTATCATGGTGCTCTGCATATATACATCCAAACTGAAATGGAATTTCTAGACATCTCGTCCTTGGGCGCGGCCTACCGATATGTTGTCAAAATCAAGCAGAATATCAAACAAAAGACGCGGCAATTTGGGCTTGGGAACCCCTCACAAAAAAAAGCCAGGAAAGGGCGGCCCCAACCCACAAAACAAAGGATAGAGAAAATATGGACAGTATCAGGACAACCAGTCCAAGCCACGAGAAAAGAAGGACACCGGAAAGACAAAGAAAGATACCAGGAAGTGGTGCAACTTCCATAAAAAACCTTCGCATAACACTGTTGACTTTCTCTCAAAGCAGTCATTGATGGTCAAAGTGAAAGCCTCTGAATCAGATGTGGGTTCCAACTCTAAGTCAGAACCAAAAAGGGGAAGACAGATCATTGACGCAGAAACTAGTGCCACCGTTGCTACCACCAAGCTCCAACCTGGTGAACCAGACGACCCAGAAGAAGGAGAGCGCCTCTTTCATTCACAGATGTGGGTAAAAGGCACCCCACTGCACTTCATCATTGATAGAGGTAGACAGAAGAACCTCATCTCAGTAGAGTTTGTCAAGCGGTTGGCCCTGCCGACAATTCCGCACCCACAACCCTACACCATTGGATGGCTCCGCCAAGGGAGCGATCTCTGCATCAGCCAACAGTGTCAACTGTCGTACGACATCAAGCCCTTCAAAGATGAGGTATTGTGTGATGTTTCTCCTCTCGAATTTTGTGATGTTATTTTGGGCCAACCTTATTTATGGAAACTTCATGTTGTATATGAGTTTAGGAATTGTAGTGTTATTATTACTTCGAACAGGAAATTGTACAGGATACCCGAGGCAGTCCCACCTAGTGTTATTTCATTGATCGTTGCCAAGCAATGAAGGAAGGTCATCTCTCAGATGGGAAAGTTTGTCTTCTTCGTGATTTTCTCTCAAAATGAGCAAAAGATTACAACCACATCCAGGGTCTCTACGGCTGACCTATCCACACAGTAGAAGCAAGTAGATAAGGTCGTGGAAGAATACTCAGATATCTTCTCCTCACCTACCGGGGTACTTCTTCACTATCGGGTCAAGCACCCCATCAATTTGACCCACAGCGCACCACTACCCAATGGGCCAGTCTATCGCTTCTCTCTGTTAGATAATGAGGATATCAAGCGACAGATCCAAGAACTGGTCCACAAGGGGCACATCTGTCCCAACTCATCACCTTGCAGGAGACCAATTGTGCTAGTACAGAACAAAGATGGATCTTGGCGACTCTACATTGATTACCGGGCTCTGAATAAAATCATAGTCAAAAACTGATACCCGATTCCCCGAATTGATGACCTCCTTGATCAACTCACGGGGGTCAAATACTTCAGTAATATTGATCTGAAGTCTGGCTACCACCAGGTCCTGATAGAATAGACAGATGTATGGAAGACCGCCTTCAACTCAACGGAATGCCTTTTTGAATGGTTGGTCATGCCCTTTGGTTTGACCAATGCTCCAGCCACTTTCATGAGGATGATGGACAATATCCTGCGACCATTCACCAATAATTTTGTAGTGGTGTATCTGGATGACATTCTCATTTACATCAATACTTGGGCATAACACTTGCAGCATATTCAATAGGTTCTTCACACCCTGCGGCAGAACAAGCTATATGCCAACTTGGAAAAATGCTCATTCAGCATGGACAAGGTCCATTACCTGGGATACATCATTGATCAACATGGCGTGCATGTGGATCCAGCTAAGATCCAAGTCATCCATGACTAGACAACCCCAACCACACTCACTGAGATTTGGAGCTTCTTAGGCCTGGCCAATTTCTACCGCAGGTTCATGTTGGGATTCTCCCATATTACATGGGCCCTCAGCCAAATAACTAGGGGTGGTGGTAAGGTGAAATTTGCATGGGGTTAGTCCCAACAACAAGCATTCGATGATTTGAAGTAGTGCTTGTGCTTAGCCCCAGTATTTTCACTACCAGACCTGCAGCAACCCTTTGAGATCGAGATAGATGCTTCAAAATATTTTGTGGGCGTCATTCTCACTCAGCATGACCACCCCGTGGCCTATCATAGTGAGACACTATCAGATGTTGTCTATAAGTACCCTACTTATGACAAATAAATGTACTCCATTGTGCAAGCCTACCACCAGTGGAGACATTCCATTCTTTGGAAGGAGACAGACATCCACACTGATCATAAGCCACTATAGTTCATGCAGACACAAGGAAAATTGTAGAATGGCCACCATCAAAAGTGGTCCACATACTTGCAGCAATTCCACCTCAACATCAAGTATAAAACAAGAAGCACCAACTGCGTCGTTGATTGCCTCAAAAGACCTCCAGTCACGACACTCACCACGGTTCTAGACCCTTGTGGCCATGAGACTTCCAGATGGCCCTAACTCTATGAGACAGACCCGGATTTCACCACCACCTACCAAATGTTGGGTGCAAACGCAGTTGTTGATAATTTACATATTCAGGATGGGTTGTTGTGTCGTCTAGGCCATATCTGTGTTCCATCAAGCGAGTGAGTGAAGTTGATCTAGGAATCCCACTACAATCGGGTGCCAGGACACTTCGGCATTGAAAAGATAGTGGCAATGCTACAAAAACATTTCTACTTTTTTAAACTTCGACAGGTGGTCAACAAGTATATTAGGTCCTACACTGCCTATGTTATTTCCAAACCGACCACTAAGAAACAGGGCATGTACACCCCTCTTCCTACTCCTGACAAGCCATGAGAATCCATCTCAATGGACTGCATGTTGGGCCTTCCATCCACCAAGTGGGGAAATGACTGTGTTTTTGTGGTTGTTGATCGCATTTCGAAGATGGTGATTATGGTTGCCTGCAAGAAGAGCATCACAGCAGAGGCCATTTCCAAGCTCTTCTTTGAACGAGTCTAGGTACATTTTGGAATCCCACAAACCATTGTCTCAGATCGAGACATTGGGTTTCTCAGCACATTCTAGACCATTCTTTGGTCACTGCTGGACACCAAGCTAACCAAATCCATGGCCTTCCACCCCTGGACAGATGGCCAAACCGAGGTCATAAATCAAATGATTGTGCATATCATGCGCATTTATAATTCCAAGCACCCTCACACATGGGATGAGAGTCTTCCCTATGTCCATCATAGCTACAACCGAGCCCTGCATAGCTCAACCGACCACAGCCCCTTTCAGGTCGGCTTGGGATTCCAAGACCCTTGTGACCATGAGACTTTCGGATGGCCCTAACTCTATGAGACAGACCCGGACTTCACCACCACCTACCAAATGTTGGGTGAAAACGCAGTTGTTGATAATTTACATATTTAGGATGGGTTGTTGTGTTGTCTAGGCCATATCTGTGTTCCATCAAGTGAGCAAGTGAAGTTGATCTAGGAATCCCACTACAATCGGGTGCCAGGACCCTTCGGCATTGAAAAGACAGTGGCAATGCTACAAAAACATTTCTACTTTTTGAAACTTCGACAGGAGGTCAACCAGTATATCCGGTCCTGCATTTCCTATGCTATTTCCAAACCAACCACTAAGAAACAGGGCCTATACACCCCTCTTCCTACTCCTGACAAGCCATGAGAATCCATCTCAATGGACTACACGTTGGGCCTTCCATCCACCAAGTGGGGAAATGACTGTGTTTTTGTGGTTGTTGATCGCATTTCGAAGATGGTGATTATGGTTGCCTGCAAGAAGAGCATCACAGCAGAGGCCACTACCAATCTCTTCTTTGAACGAGTCTGGGTACATTTTGGAATCCCACAAACCATTGTTTCAGATTGGGACATCGGGTTTCTCAGCACATTCTAGTCCATCCTTTGGTCACTGCTGGACACCAAGCTCACCAAATCCATGGCCTTTCACCCCCAGACAGATGGCCAAACTGAGGTCGTAAATCAAATGATTGTGCATATCATGTGCATGTATAATTCCAAGCACCCTCACACATGGGATGAGAGTCTTCCCTATGTCCATCATAGCTACAACCGAGCCCTGCATAGCTCAACCAACCACAGCCCCTTTCAGGTGGGCTTGGGATTCCAACCATTGGGTCCCATAGATGTTGCACTTCCCCTTGCGGTCACCTCGGTTAACTCATCTCTTACTCCAAATGAAGTTGACAAAGCCACCTAGTTCATTGAGAGGATCCATCACATCCGCCAACAAGTTCAGGATATCCTACAGAATTCCAATGACAAGTACAAGCAGTGCCATGATCAACATCAGGTACCACATAAGTTTCAGGTGGGCGACAAAGTTTGGTTGCACTTGCAGAAAGAACACCTTACAGGACCCCATCGAAATCTTCGCCCAATCCATTATGGGTCGTACACCATCACCAAGTTTTTGGGGGATAAGTCTTTTGAGCTCAACATTCCTCCTTTCCTTGGCCTACACCCAGTGTTCAACGTGGATCTCCTTTGGCCTTATTTCCCACCATTATTGGACACCTTAGAAGTAGCAGAACATTTAACACTAACAAAGCTCAACCCCAACTGCATACAATAGGCATCCAGTGATCATATTGTGGACACACAAATCAAGGTCACTCGACAGCAAAGGATCCATCTTTATCAAGTCGTCAAAGAAGGGCAGTTCCTCCACCAAGGCAAGTGGCTCACCCGGGGCCAAATTCAGCAAAAATTTCCTCATCTGAAGGGATAACTCAACGCAATGGAGACCATTGCTTTCTAAGGAGGGAGGATTGATCCAGGTGGATATCGGTGTCCACCCACCTATTCCAATGGATCGAAAAACAGTTTTCCACCTTGGCATTTTTTCGGGTTCCAAACTTTTGGGGTTGTTTTGAAGCCCTAAACGACATTTTTTGGGGATTTGGGCCCCAAGTGACTTCCAAAGGAACTTACCTGGGCCAGTAGAAAATTGTTCTTCTCGATTAGACCATTCCAATGGGATATCGTGCGCCTAAAGCGGAGATAGTATGCAAACGTTACGACCTCGGGAAGTTGATGTACTAACTTACCCAAACGGGACCCACC
The DNA here is from genome assembly GCA_000966675.3 of Picea glauca. NCBI lineage: Eukaryota > Viridiplantae > Streptophyta > Pinopsida > Pinales > Pinaceae > Picea > Picea glauca. Next base: position 188,500 of record JZKD02S2390816.1, on the reverse strand, counting down.
TGACTTTTGGCACTTCATATCCTAGGGTTAGGTTTTTGGATGTTTAGGGTTTTTGAAATTCCTGTTAATTGTAAAAGGCCTTCAGAGCCTCATTATAACCATCTTCTTTCAAATGAGCGCATCTGTCGCATCTCTTCTTAGAGATAAGCCACCACCATTCTAGAAAGTTTGTTTTTCATTGCATTTTATAGTTTCAACTTATTTCCTTATTGAATAGAAAACTAGATCTCTATTATTTTGTGTTAAGCATATGTTAATAATCTATAGTCATTTTGTTCTTCTCATTAAATCCAGATCAATCATGCTTTGTCTATTTTAACTAAATGAATCCCCCTTTCAATCTTGTCTCTATGCTTCTAACTTCTCTTCCCCTTTGTTTCTAAAAAGGGTAGTTCTTCCTGACAATATCTCTCCCCCTGTCATATCTACCAGATGCCATTTATACCACTATCTACATCCTACTATTTATGTTTTGGATATTGTTGTCCTACTGGAACATTGTGCAAATGAAGCTTATACTTTTCAAACGACCTTTCGACATATCCATTACTTCTCATCGATCTCTAACCAGATGTATCCATCTTTATTCAAGATGCTTCTTTACTGTACACTGCTTCTTAAAGTCATATGAGAGACTTTATACTTTGATTGCCACATGACTTATCTTGTTGATATAATGTAATCTATTCAATTAGAATTGATCTAGTTATCCAACCAACTCAAGCACGCATCGACCAACCAATAAATATTTCATATTTTCTCTGTCACAGCCACTATCTCTGAAATTTCAGTTTCCAGTATTTTCATTTTTAGACTTGTATTCAGTCTATCTTTATCATCATTTCACTGATGCAGAACTACCATCACAGAAACCAAACCACGGAGATTTATTATACTTAGATATCTTCCATACCCATTCTCTCACAAATGAATCAAGCATAGTTGCATTTATACGTTTCCATTCCTTTCTCACATAGTAACTTTCATTTAGGGTTTTTCCACTTATAACCATTATGAGACCAATACATGACCATTTCACATAACTTTACTGAGAAAATACATAACCTGCACTATTCCTGGGTAGATGAAGACCTACAATAAACTATGTCAGATCCTGCATAGAGTTATATCATCAAAGCATGATGCTTTTGATGATTCTATTCATTTTAATGTTCTTCAATGCTCATAGGAGCATCAACGGGAATGATTTTTAAGTCTTCCCTAATTTCTCCTTCCCTTCTTCGTTTCTAATTTTTCTTTGAGAAGGAGTTTCAGTGGATCATTAAAATAAGATTGAAAAACTTTTGAGATAATCATCACTCAATTCTTTTGGTTGTTCTATTATTTAAGATTCATCATCGTTGTCACTATTATGTGCACCAGAAGCTTATTTATCCTTGTTTTGAGAATATTCCTTTATTAATTTCCATTTGTTGGGTAATGGATAATCTTCTTGTGTGACATTGTCAAGTTTTGGAATAGTGTCGGATTTTTCTTTAGGAGTTTTCATGTCTTGAGTTTGATCTACTTTATATGCATAGCTTTGATTATTATATTCCTTATTAGAAGTTTTACCCACCAATCTCTTATTATTAACTTCATCAATTTTAGGAGCAATATTTTCATCATCTTTCTTGTTTGATACTTCAGATTTTATTTTCCATGTATTCTTATTCTGTTTGTTAAGGTTTCCTATTTTTAGGGATTGCATTGTTAATCTACCTTTTCTGGTTTTATGACCATAGTTGTTGCATTTTTTACATTCAATATTGAAGTTTTCCAAAGGAGAAAATGAGTTATAGATTCTCTTCTTTGTATTGTACTTATTGTTCTTATATCTTTGGATATTTCTACAATTGTATTGTCCATAAGCTTTGCAGTGTACTGCCTTATGTCCAAAATTATTGCAAGAGTAACAGTATCCAATAAATAGATGTTTAGGGGTATTCCTTCTAGTGATTGTTTTGTTCCTATCATTTTTACTTTAGTAGGGAATGTTGATTTTTGTTTATGTGGAACAGTGTTCGATGGTATCATATTTTCCTTATTATGCTCTCTTCTTAAGGATCCCTTTAGAGAATCTGCATAACTAATTGGTCTTTTGAAAGATACTTGTGATGTAGAAGTTGAGTCTTGGGTGTATCCCAAACCAGTCTTGTTGTTTGGTGACCTTTGAATACTGAGAATTTCATCCAATATCTTTGAACTATTTACAAATTTTGATCCCTTCTTTTCTTTCTCAAGTTCACTTTTTAGCGTCTTAATCACAGCTTCTAGTTTCTCACATGCTTTTTTTTATCACTAAGTTGTTTTAAAATGACTTCTTCAATTTTATTATCTTCCAGAAGATGGTATTTTAAATCATTGATTATCTTCTCTGATTCTTTGATAGTTCTTAATGCATCTATTTCTTTCGCTTGATGTGATTCTTCAAATTCTTGAAGTTGTGCCCTAAGTAGCTTGTTCTTCCTTTTATACTTTCTTAGTTCCTCTAGATCACTAATTAGTTATGCTTCTAGGTTCACGTCTCCTTCAAATTCAGAATTATCTTCATCATCTACATCATTATTTTGAGTGTTCATTCGCATAAATAGAAGCTATGAATCTTCATCTTCACTTATGTATGAAGAGTTGATGTCTTCATTAGAGTAGAATTTTTTCTTTTTCTTATAAAATTTCTTCTTGTATTGGTTTTTTTGGTTGTGAACTTCTTCATCGTTTTCCTCATGATTGGGATAGGGACATTTGTTAGCAAAGTGTCCAATTCTGCCACAGTTGAAACATTTGAAAGGTAACTTTCCTTTATATTTTCCAAATCATTTCTGGAGTTTCTTTATAAAGTTGGCCTCTTCTACATCTGATATATCTGATAACTCATCATTGGTCTTTTGCTCCTGCCTCATCTTTGTTTTAGATGCTTTAAAGGTTGTTTCATATTTTGTTGATTTATCATTCCCTGTTCTCATTTCATATGCTGTAAAAATTCCATGAAGATGATCAATTGTGAGTGTGTCTAGATTAGATATATCTTCAATTGTAGAAATATTTGCATCATATCTCATAGGTAATGACCTTACTATATTTTACACAATCAGTTTATCTGTAATTTATTCTCTTGTTGCTCTGATTGAATTAACCACTTCATCTACCCTATGAAAGTATACAACAAAGTTCTCTTCTTCTTTAATTTTCAGATTTTCAAACTGAGTTCTATAGGTCTGTAGTTTGGCTTCCCTGACTTTTCTATCTCCTTCATATACAACCTCCAATTTGTTCCAAATTTATTTGGTTGATTTACAATGCATAACCTTTACACAGATATAATTTGTCAACCCTCCTAGAATTGCATTAACTGCTCTTAAGTTGTTATTGCATATTTTATTTCCTGCAATATATTTGGGTGGAGTAGTTGGTGTAGTGTAACCATCTACAACAGATTTCCATACATCAAAATAAAGATCCAACAATAAGTTTTTCATTCTTATTTCCATAGAGCATAGCCTCCTTCATTGAACAATGGTGCTTTATTGTTAGACATTCCCTCTTGTTGATACATCTTCAAGATCTACCTTCCAGTTGTTAGACTGTGTTGAAGGCACCCACTCTGATACCAATTGTTGGAATACTGAGAGGGGGGGGTGAATCAATATTACCCCTTTTGAACAATTAGTAGTTACGTTTTATATTTTATTGATTACCACAATAAATCAACAATGAATTGTATGCAAAATCAATTATATAAATATATTTAACAGGAATTACAAGGTTTTATAAAGAATAGTGAAGGAAACCAATCATTTTTAGAGAACCAAATCTAGGAGACAAAAATCCCCTTCTTCAGGGCACCAATCCTAGGAAGCACCAACTCCCTCATCTTTAGGGAACCAACCCTAGGAAGCACCAACTCCCTTGTATTCAAGGCACCAACCCTAGGAAGCACCAACTCCCTCAGTTTTACAATTTGCTTACTAAGGATATGAATCCTTCCATGCTCCTCCCTTCCACCCTCACTTCATAAGAACCATATGTTCTTCTTCTTGGACTCTGTTTCTATTTTGATATTCTTATATTGACTTCAGATACCCTTTCTTCTCACCACTCTTTCTCATTTATATACTCTTCCAACTGGTGTGAGCTATGAAACATTGTGTCCCTATGTTTGGACCATCGCACTTCTTTATTTTAACATTAACGATAATCACTACTATTATTCAAACATTATTGTTAATTATTTTAACTTCGTGAGAGTGATTTTCATAAATCGATCACAGGTATGGATTGATTTCTTTTTAACTTGATTCCATGTCTCTGCAAATATTGCAAAAATCAAGTTCTACGTAGGCGCTTCCTTCAAACCATTTACATGTGACCATATGTGAAAAACCACGGGATTATTAATTTAAGCATTGCCTCTTCTTTCTTCCTTTTATTTTTATCCCCCATATGTTCAGTTTTGGGACCGTGTTCTCTGGTACTTTGTCCTTCGGGACTTCAGGCCTTTGCAACCTTTCAAATCTCCTGAAGCAAATTTCGTTGAAGTGCGTATATGGATTTCACTAGTAGATCGGGCATTCCATATTTAATCTTATGTGAACAGACAATCCTTACTTATCTAGAGGCTTCAATCACAATCCACAATTACGAATTAATCAAGAGTTGAAATGAACGGTTCTCATTCACTCCAGAACTTCGACTATTCATGGCTCCTGGACTCTGGAGTAGAACTTCCTCCAGAGTGATTACCTACCGAATAAGTCATAAAGTGGATGTGACCATTTTCTGTCGGTTAACACCTCCACTTACGCTATCCTTCCACTATGCTTGATCATTGGTTGAGAATGCTCCCAAAGTAGATCAACGGTTAGTGTTACTTCATGATTTACTCTTACTCTATCTTTCCACTGTACTTGATCAATGACTATGACTTAATCAAAGGTTGAGATGGATGACCATTATTTACTTCAGGACTCTGGGATTTTGGAGGTTCAAAGGTCTGGGTGATTGATGTTTCCATTTCCACCAGAGTTGGTCAGCATCAGAGTTGATTGTCTCTTGATATGACGGTTGAGAATGCTCCCGAATTTATCTTAGATCAATGATCAATGTTGACTTTGGCCTTCGGCACTTCGGTTGATTTATCCTACACAGACCTTCAATCTTCTAGAGTTCATTTCTCTGAAGTAGATCGGATGGTTGGATTTTACTTTCACTATGAACGGTTCTCATTCATTTCAAAACTTCGGGACTCCGGGCATTTATTGGTGGTGAAACTCTCGAATTACATACTCTCAGAGTGACATAGTTGTTAGTGTCACTTGTTGACATGGCACTAACTAAGTGGTTTCCATGTGTCACTTAGATTCATGACTTACCCATACCTGAAATTCCAGCTGCACCTTGACACTTGTCATCATATGATTGTGCCACCTGTCCTTGCTGACGTGGATCTCCTCATGTGGCACATGTTCTCCTCCTTGATCTAACGGTTCTCATAACTCCTAAAATGTATCTTAGATCGGCAACTGAGAATGACTTTGTCCTTTGACACTTCAGGTGAATTTACATGTTCTCAACCCTTTTCTTCCGAAGTGGTCAGCGCCAAAGTTGACCACTGCTACCTTGGCACGCTCTGAATTGATCAACAGTCGAGGGGTTTTCCAGATCTGATGGTTGACGAGATTTCATGACTCCGAGGATTTGGCCTTGGTATTTGCTTATCCTATCCTTCCACTTTACTCGATCCAACGGTCGGTATATTACCCGAAGTGTTTCTTGGATCGGACGACTCATGTCCACTTTGGGACTTTGGCCTTCAGGTAATCTTACCCATTCTGGCTTCTTTTCTCTGGAGTAGTCAATGCCAGAGTTGATTGTTGTTGAGCTAACGATTCCCCTTCTTTATTCCAGATCAATGACTAATACTTAACTCTAGATCAAATCTTTATCTAATGGCTGGGAAACCTCCTGAAGCTCCTTCTTTTAATCTATCTATTGAGATCTAATTCCTCTGACTTTCCCTCAATCTGACGGTCCTGGACTGTCTCAAAATGATAATGAACGGCTCTTGTGCGTCATCTCTTTTGAGCTTCATGTGTGTCATCTCTTTTAAGCTTTTGATTTGTTTCATCGCTATTTCTCCTGAGATTTTTAATAATTGTTTTCTGCATTTATTTATGCACTGATCTTCAGTCTCTAACTCTCCTGAGATATTAATTCCTTGTTCTTCGTTACTTCTTTTGTACATGGATTTTCTGCACGCTACCTCTCCTAAGATATAGGTAGATTTTTCTAAACTTTGTTCATACCAACTCATCATTATAACATAATGACATCAGTTGTTGACATCAATGAAAATACATCAATGACAATATGTCCAACAAACACAACATCCCATTCCAATCCTTTTGACAGATGCATTAGAGTTTCTACTATATTCTCTTTGACATTAAAGTTCTTCATTTCCCTTGTGGTCAAGTTAGATGCACTGTCACATGTCCCCTTTTATCATCTTCTTTAATTTTGTCGATGAAATGTAGATTGAGCTTATGGAATAGTCGGTAAACAAAGAAATGGTTAAGGACTTGTATCGAAAAGAGAAAACGTTATAAAATCATTGAGGTGAAGAAAAGTATTCATTTCCTAGCATGAATATTTATCACTTATTTTCTTGGTAATATATATTTAAAGTTCCCTATTCTATGTTACAATCAGCTCTGTGAAATTCCTTGAAAACATTACTTATTATGTATATTTCATGCTATTTTTGTTCATAGTGTAACCCCGAAGTCGGTTTCACGATCATTACACTCAATGGAGCTATGTCATTCGTCCTTGGAACTTGAGAAATAAGTGTTTTGAAGAAGATAGGAGGATTTATTTATACCATTTGTGCTTCATGCATAATGAAGAGTCGTAACTTTGAGACTCAATAACAAGAATCGGTGGAACATTATTCATTAGAAGGGACCCATATTCATTGATATCATAATCAAAAACTTGGACTTTGTATATCGTTTATTTCCACAAAGAAAAATAATTATTGATGATTTGCATATACTTATATCCATGATATAACCCAATATAGCGATATCCTATTTAATTTTGATGTGGCATGGAGTAATGCCTGAAAAATAAATGTGATAAAGACTTTATAATAATATGGAGAGTGTTATGAGATATATTTTGAAAAGTGAGAATGTGAATATAATAATGATGACATGGCCATAATATATATATATATATATACTCCTTTGGTATGGCATGATAAAATTCCAAAGTTATAAGCTCAAGACATGGTATAATATTTTGGGATAAAGTCATAATAAGAATGTTTTAAAGAGAGGAATACACCTACAACGTGCAATGTATAAGGGTTCAAGAATATTATGTCAATTTTCAAAATAGGATAGTGTGAGCAATGTGAGGAGTGAGAAAACAACTACACTTATCAATAAGTTAAGTGTCATGATAATTTCTCCAAGAACATTGTGCCAACTTTAGTGAGGGTGGGAAAAACTTTGCGCAATCAGTTTGATTTAAGGGGGATCATGGAAATGCTTTACCAATTAGAAATTGATGACCAAAATGGTCATCAACATATGCCACCTAACAGATGTGTGTCACTTACATTGGTGTGCAAGCTTGAGTTACTTAGGTTTCATAGTAAAACTAAAAAGTATGGAGATTAAGTATCAAATAGATTATCGTAATCATTATACAATAGGGGGAAGAANTGGATTTTACTTTCACTATGAACGGTTCTCATTCATTTCAAAACTTCAGGACTCCGGGCATTTATTGGTGGTGAAACTCTCGAATTACATACTCTCAGAGTGACATAGTTGCTAGCGTCACTTGTTGACATGGCACTAACTAAGTGGTTGCCACATGTCACTTAGATTCATGACTTACCCATACCTGAAATTTCAGTTGCACCTTGACACTTGTCATCATATGATTGTGCCACCTGTCCTTGCTGATGTGGATCTCCTCATGTGGCACATGTTCTCCTCCTTGATCTAACGGTTCTCATAACTCCTGAAATGTATCTTAGATCGGTGACCGAGAATGACTTTCTCCTTTGACACTTCAGGTGAATTTACATGTTCTCAACCCTTTTCTTCTGAAGTGGTCAGCGCCAAAGTTGACCACTGCTACCTTGGCGCGCTCTGAATTGATCAACGGTCGAGGGGTTTTCAAGATCCGATGGTTGATGGGAGTTCATGACTCCGAGGATTTGGCCTTGGTATTTGCTTATCCTATCCTTCCACTTTAATCAATCCAACGGTCGGTATATTACCCGAAGTGTTTCTTGGATCGGACAACTCATGTCCACTTTGGGACTTTGGCCTTCGGGTAATCTTACCCATTATGGCTTCTTTTCTCTGGAGTAGTCAATGCCAGAGTTGACTGTTGTTGAGCTAACGATTCCCCTTTTTTATTCCAGATCAACGACTAATACTTAACTCTAGATCAAATATTTATCTAACGGCTGGGAAACCTCCTGAAGCTCCTGCTTTTAATCTATCTATTGAGATCTAATTCCTCTGACTTTCCCTCAATCTGACGGTCCTGGATTGTCTCAAAATGATAATGAACGGCTCTTGTGCGTCATCTCTTTTGAGCTTCATGTGCGTCATCTCTTCTAAGCTTTTGATTTGTTTCATCTTTATTTCTCCTGAGCTTTTTAATAATTGTTTTCTTCATTTATTTATGCACTGATCTTCAGTCTCTAACTCTCCTGAGATATTAATTCCTTGTGCTTCGTTACTTCTTTTGTACATGGATTTTCTGCACGCTACCTCTCCTAAGATATAGGTAGATTTTTCTAAACTTTGTTCATACCAACTCATCATTATAACATAATGACATCGGTTGTTGACATCAATGAAAATACATCAATGACAATATGTCCAACAAACACAACGTCCCATTCCAATCCTTTTGACAGATGCATTAGAGTTTTGACTATAATCTCTTTGACATTAAAGTTCTTCATTTCCCTTGTGGACAGGTTACATGCACTGTCACATGTCCCCTTTTATCATCTTCTTTAATTTTGTCGATGAAATGTAGATTGAGCTTATGGAATAGTCGGTAAACAAAGCAATGGTTAAGGACTTGTATCGAAAAGAGAAAACGTTATAAAATCATTGAGGTGAAGAAAAGTATTCATTTCCTGGCATGAATATTTATCACTTATTTTCTTGGCAATATATATTTAAAGTTCCCTATTCTATGTTACAATCAGCTCTGTGAAATTCCTTGAAAACATTACTTATTATGTATATTTCCTGCTATTTTTGTTCATAGTGTAACCCCGAAGTCAGTTTCATGATCATTGCACTCAATGGAGCTATGTCATTCTTCCTTGGAACTTGAGAAATATGTGTTTTGAAGAATATAGGAGGATTTATTTATACCATTTGTGCTTCATGCATAATGAAGAGTCGTAACTTTGAGACTCAATAACAAGAATCGGTGGAACATTATTCATTAGAAGGGACCCATATTCATTGATATCATAATCAAAAACTTGGACTTTGTATATCGTTTATTTCCACAAAGAAAAATAATTATTGATGATTTGCATATACTTATATCCATGATATAACCCAATATAGCGATATCCTATTTAATTTTGATGTGGCATGGAGTAATGCCTGAAAAATAAATGTGATAAAGACTTTATAATAATATGGAGAGTGTTATGAGATATATTTTGAAAAGTGAGAATGTGAATATAATAATGATGACATGGCCATAATATATATATATATATATACTCCTTTGGTATGGCATGATAAAATTCCAAAGTTATAAGCTCAAGACATGGTATAATATTTTGGGATAAAGTCATAATAAGAATGTTTTAAAGAGAGGAATACACCTACAACGTGCAATGTATAAGGGTTCAAGAATATTATGTCAATTTTCAAAATAGGATAGTGTGAGCAATGTGAGGAGTGAGAAAACAACTACACTTATCAATAAGTTAAGTGTCATGATAATTTCTCCAAGAACATTGTGCCAACTTTAGTGAGGGTGGGAAAAACTTTGCGCAATCAGTTTGATTTAAGGGGGATCATGGAAATGCTTTACCAATTAGAAATTGATGACCAAAATGGTCATCAACATATGCCACCTAACAGATGTGTGTCACTTACATTGGTGTGCAAGCTTGAGTTACTTAGGTTTCATAGTAAAACTAAAAAGTATGGAGATTAAGTATCAAATAGATTATCGTAATCATTATACAATAGGGGGAAGAA